>JAQIXS010000222.1:0-56832 GCA_034700785.1 Rossiulus vilnensis | reverse complement strand
CATTACTTACAATTAGGATATATGTGACAGATACATTTTTCCCTTAACAAAGTACATAAACTATAAACTGCAAGGCTAAACATACACTATCCTTGATAATTTGCACTAATGACGCCAAATCAGTTTCCCATGAGTGCTCAACTAAAGCATGAAGCAGATTCTCCCCAGTATCATCGACTTCAGCAGTGACCTGGCATCCATCGTTCAAAAGAAGCTTCACGAGTTCGTTATTTCCCTGAAAGGATAATGTCAAGAATAGTAAAACATGCCCTTGAAAGTCAAGCCTGGTAGAGTATGGGGCATTTACTTTTTGTATTGCAAGAGTTAGCCCTGTCTGGCCTCGGTGATTGCGAAACGATGGATCACAATCGTTTTCCAGTAAAATTTTGGCAATCTGCAGACTGCACTTGACAGCTTCCTCACACACCAATGGACACTAAAAAGCAAAAATCTGACTTAGAATCGAGCATTTAAATAAAAATAAAATATGATAAATCCCGTACTCAAAAGATGATTTGCATATTTGTAAGCAGAACAACTGGCACAAACAAAAATGAGGGGAAACAACAGGAAATTCACAGTAACGCATTATTAGTAAATCGTGTTTTTTCCATGGTCCAATGTTTTTAGAATATAATATTCCTAGACCCTGATCCCTGAACCAGATCAATGATGAGTTTAGATACAAAAATGTCCTCGAATGAAGAAATTACCAACAAACAACCAAACACTTATTACAGCCAACACCACGAAACATTGAATAAAAAGGGAGATTGGGCAGTTTCCCCATCACCAAGAAAATGATAATAAGCATGATGAAACGTGACAATGATAATGATGAATACCTTGACTGATGAAGAATGGTTAGAAGGAAGGTTTAAATTGTAGTGTGCTTGTTTACTTGAGTTTAACTGAGTTGTCTGCAGAAGATGGACAGTAAAAAAGCAATCAAGTTGTGTCAGACACAATATTATTGGCACAAAGACAGTTGCACGTACACAGTAACATTACATAACCACATCGCACATTTATATTGCATAAACAAGTGGGACAAGACTTACCTGGTGAACGTCGAGATGAATCCTATTACGAGCCAGCCAGTGAAGCTGTAACACAAAACATTTTTCAGACAACTTGATAAATTCCTTGCAGGTTTTTTTACTGGTAATAGGGACCCATAAGGGATACTTGATCATTAAAGTTTGAAGATCGCTGTAGTACAAACTAAAACTTACTGCTGTATTTCCTTGGTTATCAGTAATTGCACAGTTAGCCTTCTTGTTGATGATCAGAAATCGAATCAAATCGACCAGAGAAGGTACGAGTGGACTGCAAACAGCAAACATCACCACAGACATGCCATCGTCATTTTTCACGTCAACATCAATGTCCGGCTGCTCCAACAAGCATTTGACAAGACCAACATGACCTTTTATAAAACCAATTCCCAAAGGAGTAAGCTGAAAACATGAATCAAAATTAACATCTGTCACAAGTCCACTCTGCTGATAAATAAATTTAAACTGACTTACCTTGGAGTCGTTAATAACATTCAGCAATGCACCAGCATCTAGTAATAGCTTGACGCAAAACCACCATCCATATGCTACAGCATAATGGAGCAAGGAATTGCCAGAGCTGTCTGTGCTGTCAGGGTCAGCACCAAGCCTGAGCAAATGGGATGCAAGATTTGCATGGCCGTTGATTATGGCATGCGTCACTGCTGTCCTTCGAAGTTTATCTAAACACAGAAAATCAAGAGCAGAATAAGTAAGAATTCAACATTTCTACAAAACTTAATCTAAATGTCACAAGCCTGTGGTAAAAATGGTATTTAAATTACCAATTATTATGCCTTTTTCAGACTATTTAATTGCTTCATTCAATAATAATAATAATGGTAAAGTTACATCTTTAACATGATCAGGTTCAATAGCTTTCCTCTGCAATGCTAATCTCCAAATAAACTCAAGTATCTTTATTTGAAATATTAATGCCCATTTTTGGGCACAAAAACAAAAATTGCCATACAGCAGTAAGTAAAACGAGAAAATTTACCTCTGGCTTCCAACTTTGCCCCTGATTGTATTAAATATTTAAGGATTTCCATGTGACCCTGCTGGCACACGAGCATTAATGGAGTAACTTTGCTTTTACTCACTCCCACAGATTTCTCGATATCAGAGCCATATCGCAACAGAAGCCGAACAACATCCTAAGACAACAAAGTGATCATTTCTTACAATATTTCAAACACTCATTAAACTGAGACCTTCGATAAGCAAGATTCTAAAAAAAATTACTTACGGAATGCCCAGCAATGCATGCCAAATGCAACGGCGTGAAACCTGCCCGATTTGGTCTGTTTATTCCACCCAGCCCATAATCACGCTGGACTTTACTATCTTCCCTAACTTTCTTATCTAAAAACGTGGAAAAGCAATGATCACAAAACAATCACTGAACTTTCAAGCAATGAATACGTTCAGGTAAATTGCAAATTTAATACACATGCAAAATTCCTGTATTTTTGCATAAAGTATACAATGGAACTCAAATTAGCATAACGAACAGAACGAAATTTACACTACTTCGAACTGAAGGGTGCCAAACCATAATGCATCAAGCGCCGTAAAATCAACTTTTCAGGAGAGGGTTTGGCGCCCTTAAATTATGGTCACTCAATAATGAAACCCTCCGAGTTATAGTAAGGCAAAACACTGGCTTAATTTTTGTGTGCTTCCCAGAACATTTAAGGCTGTATTTGAACAGCAATACTCACCAGCTTTGGCACGTTTCATTAGCAACTCTATATTATTCACCCTGCCCATTTCAGCAGCAACATGTAGGGCAGTATTACCATCGCTGTCCACATCATCAAGTTTTATTCCCCTGAAAATTATCAAAATGAAAGTCAATCGCATTTGAAATTTTTCTTTACGCACACACCATGATTCCTAAACATATATTGTTATTTACCTAGACAGCAGCAAATCCAGCGGGCCAGGTCCTTCACAAGCGGCAGCATAATGAATTGGTCTTCGCATATGCAAATCTCCAATGTTATAGTCCGCTTCCTTGTCAATCAGTTGCTTTAAGTATTTAGCTGCTGGATTTATGGCGGCGCAATGAATTGGTGTAACCTAATTAAAAAACAGAACATGTTTGGCATATGAACATTAGTAACATCTACTATGTATTAACTCGTATATCACTTGTATTAACTCGTAATTCAAAATTATAAAACATAAATTTATCAAGTGTGCAGCTGGTCACAAAAACAACAAACTTACGCCACAGTTTCCAAAAGAACGTTTCTTTATTGCAACTGGCCGAAAATTGCTCAAATCATGCCTATCAACGCTTAAAACCTGAAAAACAAACTTCATGTAGCACCGCGACATTCTGGAAAATTCGACATTCATAAAGCCAAACTGCTTCCGTTACCTCTTTGTGCAAAACATTAAAACCAAATCCATCCATTTTCATGGCATCTTCGATCAAGCGTGCAGCAAGTTGCCTGTGACCGCACCAAAGAGCTCGATGTAAATTAGATACGGCTAAATATTTCTGTGGAGAATCAAAGTTGCAGGAATTAAGTAAGTACAGCATCTCTACACCGAATAAAATGTATCATTCCAAGAAGCCTACCAATGACTGTTTTCCTGTACAGGTTTGGGAGCAAAACAAATCCAGAGTTTCTTTCGACACACCATATTGGAACATTAAATTAATATAATCTTGATCTGTGAGTTCTTCGTAATTATCCTGAAACATCGAAGCAAAATTACCATTATCAACATAGCTGAGATTTTAACCTTCTTTTAACCTTACATGTTAAACATTCCATACCTTCAGCAAAGCACCGTTTCCTTCGCGGACACCTCGACTAAGCGACATTTCCCTAACAGAGGAGCCGAGGAATTTAAAATTGGACCTAGAATGAGCGACAAATTCATTAATCCTTGTTGACCATATGTAAACTGAACAAAAACAAAAAACATGCCTTCCAACATTATGCTGCAATAACATGGTTTCAGGCAGCCTCCTTTCCGAATTGCATAAATGTTGCCGTTCCTCCATGATTAGCTCAATTGCCTTTGCATTCTCGTGTAAAAGGGCGTATGCCAGGGCATCAAGTTTTTGATCGACGCTACGTTGCACACCAATCTACAAATATCATAAAAACGCAGTTAATAAAAGCTGGTATTTGTGTGATTAACAGCAGTTCCAAATTAACAGTTTACCCAGCAGTGCTTTTTTGAATCCTTCAGCATATTTTGTAATGTCTTCAGATCGTCCATCAGCACTGCCCTGATTAACAGCTTGCTGTTTGCCAAAATGGATATGGAGGGTATCGAGTTGCTAAAAAGTAAGCGGATGGAAATGCAACAATGTGAAGCAATTCGGCTTTGTCGCAATGCTTCGCAGCGAAATTGTCTTACTTTGATTCGAAGGTGGGATCCTTGTTGAAAACGGAAACGCTCGTGTTCGGCTTTAGCTTCTCTTTTTCAGAACCAACTTTTTTCTTTTGCCTAATTGGAGATTTTTCCTCTCGCCTCAGGATGCGATTTCTGGCCTCGACATCTTTATTAATACAAAACCCATTTAAGCACCAGATGGAGAATTAAATACCTCAATAAAGTAAAAGTGCGAACAACCAAGTATACCTTTGAAAGAAGACTTTTGCTTGACTTTAATTTTATTGCCTTTGTTATCATTAGCGTGCAACCTCCTGGATGTCAAGATGACGTTTTTCAGTTTGGCTTGTGCAGCTATGAATCGAATGTGACATATATTAGCAGATGCAACAGAAAACGGGTCCCAACTTTAATAAACAGGCTGAGCAAATAGATGCAATTCGAATTTGATTTAAATTATCAAATAAAATCTATTCCACAAACACATTTTGCTGTTCTTTGTTATTATTTGGAATTCCTATTTATTAGAGAATTTTGGAACTTTACATAATTTTTGTACAGGACCAAATGAGCTCAAATTTTAAATAATGGGCTTGATTTTACTTAAATAATATCAACAATACCCCTTGTAGCCGGCTGGTGTTTTTCTGCATTGAACCTTGTTTGCCGTCCGCTATACACCTTGGTGTTGTCCACACTCGCTCGCCTAGCTGAGATGGACAATTTTATAGGTTCTCGTTTTTCTTCTACCTGGTTATCTAATTTCGATCCATCTACTGAAGTAGGAGGGAACAATGAACGATTTTCAACACTGAGTAGGGTCACGTTCGTTTTATTTCCTAGCACCATGCAAAATGTACCTCTGTTTATTTCTCCTTTATCTGTCTCGACATCATTTATCCCGTTTTCCAGATTGATAGCTTTCTTCAAGATACCTTCTGTGCGCATCGATTCTTCTTTTGGCAGTCTAAATATGTTCTTATCTAATCTCACCATCTGGATATTGGTCAAAACGCATTCAAAGTCTTGAAAGTGATTAAAATACATTGTATTAGTAGATCATCTTCGTCAGGGTACCATTAATATGAATGGAAATGTTGGTAAAAATCACCTGTGTAATCATAAAAATCTCGTGAGTAAACATCTGGCCCTTTTGATTCAGCTTTTGAAAGCCACCTAATTCGGAATCTATGGCTACTTTTGTACACATTCTGGGCAGCTTGGCAGACAAAGTAACTACCTACATGGACATTTTTAAACATACACGTATATGAAAGATGAGGACACAATAGAGATTTTAACTTCATTAGAGAAATTTTAATGGCAAGTCACCACTCACCACTTTCATTCCTTAGAGCTAAAAACTCTCCTTTGACATAAACAACCTGCTTTTCTTCAGATGGCTTTGCTGCCCTCAGTTGTGGGATATGCAATGTTGGAGACTGAAAGGGTTGGTATTGCAAACGTAATCTTTTACTGCTCCTCGGTTCAGATGAGGGCGATGATGTGCGACGTTTTCCCTAACAGAAAACAGCCGATAAATAATGTAGTCCAGAAAAACAAACAGGATCTGTACAACATTGACTTCTATAACAATGCAGACTTATGAATCACTCAACTTTAAATCTTTATGCATTGATACGTTTTGTTTAAATATTCTAAATGTCTATAATATGCTTTCGAACCGGATGACTTTTTTATATTAAAGATATGGGGTCACAGGGTTCTACTTCCATTGTATAAAGCTACTAAGCGTTATCTTATTAAATGATCATTAATAACAACATCAAAAAATCTAATCCAGGTTTCATTTCTCACATTAAGAATTAGTGTCACTACATTTGTCTGGCTATTGCCTAAGAGTTTACCTTGAATTTTTCATCCGGTGGGCTGATAGAAAGGCTCTAAATAAAGGAAACAATGATACATTTGACAAACAGGCTACAATAAACATCCCCATGCACGTCTCACAAATTCACATTTCTCTTTTAGCTCATTATTTGGCTGCAGAGACCTTCGTTACATCAAAAAGTACTACATTCAGTGAATAGCCCCTGGTATGATATCACTGGCAAAACTTTAAACAGTTTGGGGATACAAACGTACAATTTTAATGACAAATCTACCTAATTCAATTTTGACTTTAAAGTACCTTTTTTGAGCCTCTGCTCTGTCGTCCATTGCTTGGCTCACCACCAGACTGACTTGTATCTTCTTCAGTATCATGACTGTTATTGTGATTGGCTCGCATGTCCCTTATTTTGGAATTGCATTCATTTTTATCCTCCATAGCCTGTTGGATATTTGTGACCAGTGACTGGAAATAACGACAATATACATTTATGAGTGGGTGAGTGCAACAAAAATGAAAGACGTGTTATTTTTCATTGTAATTAAGGGTACAATTAGTTGTAATTAAGACCACAAGTTATACAAGCTAACGTGAAGCATTTGTTTATCATGAGCTACTTCATTAGCTAGGTCTACTTTTGCTATTATTAATATCAGTGGAATTTTATTTTACCTAGTACCACTGGTGGTTTCAAAAACAAATTCACAAAAGAAAAATAAAGATTACAAGAATCTAATCGAGTTCAGTGGGAATATTGTCTTCCATTCAAAACTTCGAATTAAATTTCAGTAACAGGTTGATTTTCAGGGATCTATCTGGATAACGATTTCATCTCTGGGTACTCTGCCAATGGTTTTTGAATGGGTTCTTTCTTAACGAGTTCATTATCACCAGATGCAATCAGAGACAATATATAATATTAAAGAGGACTCTTGAGTCTTGAGGAAGACCAACGTAATTGGTAAAAGCATCGGACCTTATTACGGAGCAAGCATAGCATATAGATTAGTGCATAATCTTGTCTTTACACAGTAATAAATGAGAACATTTTAAGTTATTTGTAATTAAAAGTTATATTCAATTATGAGCTATATTAATCTTTAAGCTATTCAAGGAGCAGCAAAAAAGGAAAATAACACTGGATTAACTGGAATTTTCAGGTTCGACCTAAAACAATAAAAAAACTATTACAATATATATTGACAAATATATAGGCTAATCTTTCTTATGATAACGTTGTCCTTTCAATTATGGTACAATTTCACTTAGGATTTTTAATAAGGTTGCAATGGAAGTAAATACAAATGCATTTTAAATGGAAAATGAAGATGACGTGTACTTTTTAAGTGAACATTAAATGATGGACATTTTTATAATACTGAAGAAAATGTGTTTTATCTATAATCAGGAAATCAAACTAATACTTTTCATACAGTATCTAAATTAACTAACAGTAACTTTAGCCAAAACACAGCACATACACAGTGAGATAGGAAATTTTCATTAAGCAAAAAAGTTTTCAAGTAATTGGCTAAAAATTACTGAATTTTAATCAACATTACTGGAAATAATAGTGGTGATGAACATCCGCTTTTTCACAAAAGCTGGCTTGAAAAGGCAATTCAAATTAGGCACAGAGAGCGTGCAAGCCTTTAATAGAAGTTGTAACCCAAATGCCAATATTCAATTGGAAAAATGAACAAATGAGTAAAAAAAGATGGCACGTACATTAATTTTGCATGGCTGCAGAAAATTGATTTGGCCAGTTTTTTTTAAAGCATGCACACGAGCATAAATCGCCGTGTAGTCTTCTTTGCTGCTATAGTAACTATAAGGTTGGTGTCCTTTTCAGTCAAATAAAGCAATAATTGAAGCCATTGGTCTTGGCATAAAACATACATTTATGGAATAGAGTGAATAAATGCAGATGCAAGCATGCAATTTCAATATCATCGGGCTGTTGACGATAAAAAGTGGTTTGGTAGGCGCAACTTTCGCTCACCAAAAGTTTCATTTTAGTCAGAATTTTTTTTCTTAAATGCGCAAACTTGAACACATGTGAGTTATAATTGCATAGCAGTCAGCATAACAGTCAAACGCATGGTAACAAGTGAAACGATTAATTCATCAAGAAACGCCATGAAGCTGGAGGTCTTCTGTGCTTCAAATGTGAACATCACACTTGAAACCCAGGCTAGGAGATAAGCGGAGACTTTAAAGTTTATTCATGACAGTTTTTTTTGCCAATAATTTACAAGAGTGGGTCTTATTTTAGACCCTCACGAAGCAAAGCTGTTGAAACAACTCAGTATATATTCTGATAATGTAAGCATAGACAGTAGCAGACAATGTTGGTCGTGTCAAAAGCCGATAAAGCATCTCATGCCGAAGACTCAATACAAATGCGACGCAGAACAATTTACTTTGTGGTATAGTTTTCCTTATAAAATTGTCTGCGCCATACGAATGCTAAACTTCAAATATATGTAATGAAAACACTAAGCTATTCGCCCACTAAATTACGTTTTAAATTGACCAATCCAGGAAGCATAACAGGAGTCAATGTTCAATATGTTCCGATTCAAGCATTTTGAATCCAAATCACAAATGCACGACATACATGTATGATCATAAATAACATGTACGATACATATTGCTGTAATTATTGCAAGACTGGTGATGAATAAAACAGCTTCAAACTCACTCCATCGGTTACCAAATTATGGTTTAATGATGAGGCTAGACAGAAAAAGTCATCTTATAATTTTTTTTAAAAAAATTCCCCTTGATTATCTTTACTTTATATTTATTTCTTATGATTTTTAATATGCAGTTTGAGAAACGCTGCATTGGACCATTGAAAAATACTACTTCTGTCAATTAAAATAACATGCCGTAAATGCATAAAAATAGTCTATTTGTTTCAAATATGAAATGCTTAAAACACTTCCTAATTTCGGTTATATAGCCTATCGTAGTAAAAGATTCGAATTAACTGATAATGTAATTTTTAAAGGCAAAAAATGTAATGCAAAGGGAAAGAGGGAATGAATGAGAGATTGAGCCTGACAAGCGCGAGGTCAAAACGCTGAGCGCTTATAATACCCTCGCTTTTGCGATTATGCAGATTTACAAATCAGCTGCCTTTGAGTCGTGTCATTATATGATATAGTTTCGGCATAGGGGTCATTTAAGTTTTCATCCCGTCTAATGCTGCACTTAGCGTCTTGAAAATGGTTAAAGAGTAACAGCAATATATAACAATAAAATTTACCAACGGACAGTTAAGCTTCACACAGGCATTATTTACCGTCCACTCGTAACAGTCGCTCGAAAACTATTTTCTAAACGTCCCTTTTCCAATCACTGAGGTCAGCAGGGGATGCATAGAAACCCCTCCTTGGACCATTTAAAGAGAAACGACGTAAAACCACTAATTGGCGGTTTGGTTGAAGCTGCAGATAATTACTAGGGCGACGAAAGCCATACCCGCGGTGTTCCTATATGGTTTCAGGTGAACCAAATTATTACATTTTTAAATGAACAAACATAATTTACATAAGATAGAATTCATAAAAGACCAAAGTTTGTTGAAATATTTTCAGAATCACTAATTACATAAAAACGATAGCATACATAAAATATCAAGGGGTATATTTATATATATAGGCTATCTACCTCTAGAGTTGGTGCAATTTAATCTACAAACACTAATATTTTAGGGTTCCCCCGGGCATACAATTTTCAACTTCCCTGACTTTTCCAATTTTTTAAACAAATGTCACTGACTACTGACGATGCAAAATTAAATACCAGGATTGCGACATGATTTAAAAAGGGGCATTCATTATACATGTACCTTTAGATGCAGAACTGACTGTGTCATGTATTGGCTTTGGCGTTAACTAATAACTTGCAAGGAATTCTACTGGATTCGGTACTGCAAATTCCATAATTTGAAAAAAATTTCAAAATCATTACAACTGATTTTAAAAAAAAATGGAATTCAACAATTTTTTAAAGTTAGTTGCCCTTAGAATCTAAAGGGTAAAATTGCTAATTAACGAACTGCTGAAATTCGGTAAATTGGGAAATTCCTTTTTGAGGTGAATGTACTAAAATACTTAGTTAATCAATCAATGGCAAATAAATTCATGAAACTAATGTCAATATAATGACTTTTCCATAACCTAAATTGCATGGCTTAACATGACTTGTAATGACTGCATACACCTCAAGCTATGTCAAAGAAGTTTTATAAGTTGAATTTCCTTGACTTTAAAAATTATTTCCTGACTATTTCATGTCTTCAATTTCCCTGACTATCCCATGTCTTCAATTTCCCTTACAATTTCAGGTTTTTTTAAGTATGAGGAAACCCTGAATTTAGGTCCACTCCCGGTAAACAAAAGGTTATTTCCACGTTAGAAAATCTTGATTCGCACAGAATATGCGCGAAAAACACGGTTGTTTTTTTACTAAATAAACGAAAGCGTGACATCCCAGACACCACATGCAGGCCAAGTGCGTGAAAATGGCAACAGCCATTCACAACGCTTTGCACTCAGATTTCAAGTTCAGTAACATCACGTTGGCCCACAGCTGTGAGAGATAAGTGGTGGTTGGCTTCAGCGCACTTTCCCAGTTAGCAGGAAGATGACTGTTTCTGGTAATCAATCACCCAGAGAGGGAGAGTCGCCCAATTTCTTGGCGAGTTTGGCTATTTTGGGCTAGGTCCAGTCAAGGTAGACTGCCCATAACGGAGGGGCAAAAGCCATTAAGCTTCAAAACTTGAATGCCCAGTGTAACAGAAATTAACTTATTTGATGCGCAATTCCTGTTGTTGCAACAAGTTTTGCACTTTTCATAATACTCTTCTTGGACATGCATTCTGCCCAACAATGTAGTCAAACGAAATATTATTTGATTGATACCGCTGGTATTCTCATACGTATTACCGGGAAGGAAATACAAGGAGTTTTAAGCCGTCCGAAATGATAAACCGCCTGAAGCCAAAACAGAAGAATTTTGTTTTATGAGTAACAACCACCGGAACCGTACATTCCAAAACTGTATCATCATAATGGCCGGAGGCATAGTGATCTACCTTTCTTCTATTCTCTACTGGCGGATTAAAGAACGGGTCTGGAACTCTAAACAAAGCTGAGTTAGGAGTCGTACCTGTACATGGTCATTAAAAATGTTAACCACTATTTAGGCTAGTTCATTGAAAGTCATAAGTAGCCTACGAATATACTCAAAGGGTCCCATCTTAGTGTCATTCACCAAGTTGATAACATGTTAGAACCTTGGAAAATCACTTTCATAAATGTTAAAAAACTGTAGCGATGAGATTCCCCTCCTCTGGGAAAGTCCATAACGAAAGATCTATTTGTTTAAATATTTCATCGATTAAAACAAACTGATCAATTAGGAATTGTTTATTTGCTTGATTGATGTGGTTTCCCTAAGATAAATCTGTAATCGAAATGTATCGTCGGTCCATGTTATTCAGGTTTATTCAATTATAAAAATGTGAGGTACCCTTCATTTTGAAATGTCTACACACATCATTTTGCGTCACCTTTTTTATTGGCAAAATGTCAACAACTTGTTCTGTTTGACACTATTCATTAATTAGCGAAGTTGCTGCAAAAGAACTTTCAATCAGCAGTTGCTTTATTTTTAACTATTTTAATCATAAACAGCATACAATAACAAATAATCATTTATTCAGACATGTTTACTACTTTCTTCATTATTAACTCTTTCAGTTATGATTTGTTTGTTTTTGAAAGAAAAATTTCAAACTTGATACACAAGCTATACAACACTGAAAGACTGCAAACTAATGTGAACTCTCCAGCTGCCCAAGTCAAGAGTTTCATATACATGTATTGTTTTTTTTATTTATGATGAAGTAGTGAGACTTGTCTATCTCAGATTTTGATCATTTCTATGCTTAAATCGTTTAAGCCACTAATTTAACTGTTTTAAGATGATTATTGCCATTTTAAAGTTTGAAATTAGTAAAAAAAAACTGAAGATGGGGGAAGTGAGGGGGAAAAGATAGTGGGAAGAAGAAACAAAGAAATATTCAGGATTTGTCAGTTCCATCCAGCAAATAAATTATTTTTGCAACCAAAATCCTTCTTGGATTTCCTACCTGTAGTAGATGCTTTCACCTTTTCTGCTTATCATACTCGCTCATCTTCCCATGATATCTGCTTTTAAGGTAATTCCGATTGACTGATAATGATTGCATGTGTCAAATTTTAACCCCTTTATTGATTAACACTGGTTTTAATGCACGATAACAATAGAAATTGTAAACTGAAATTACCCTAAGTTTTAATGGTCAAATAAGGTTAATAAAGACCTGGGTAAGCATCCATATGCATGTCGACATGCACCTTAATCCGATAACAGAATACTTCACAACATAGTCATAATTGCAACCATCTGTCGTCCTCACGTTTATCTACCCTACCAACAATGCTGCATGGGATGCTGCGAAACCTTCGCATCCATTCAGTCAAGATTCACATGCATTTGTTGACGCATTCTGTATACAGTAGTTCCAAAACAAGTTTTAACGATGGTCCAGTGCGAGTAGCAAACAAAAGCACCGATATCCAGAAGGTAAAGCGAATTAAAACTGGGCTAATCATTTCTGGACTTAGGCCTAGCAGAAAAACCCATAAAAATCTACGGCGTCATATCAAATAGCAGATCACTGACAAATGCTATCAATTTTAGCGTCCGTTCGTGCAGGGACGCGTAATCCGAGCGTGTCACTCGATATTTAAACGATGCAAAACGAAATTTCGGATCAAAACTGTGACAAGTCTACGCCTCGATTGATCCCCCTTCCCCCACCCCCTTTCAAAATCGTTACAGAAGAATAGCACGGGATGCCCACACCGACCGGAGTTAGCACACTGACACAACAACTGCGCATGAATGGTATCGTAATAATGACAAACGTATTCACCTTGACTTCTTCGACTCGAAACAACTCGATTCAAGAGTGATTAATCCCGGAGCGCGTCGAAAGAACGAATCAAATTGCCAATCGAAACAACCGTCAATCGGTCGCTTCACCCGCCGCCATGTTGACACCAAGAATGGCGCGGAGAAAGAAAATTAGGCTTGGGACGCACGGGAACACCGTATCGAACGAATTGTGAAGCGAAAACTGTCAATTTCCGAGCGCGGCATCAGCGAGATTTGTACTTGTCGAAATGTCTCGCAAACACATGGATTTTGACGAAGAAAGAAACGCGCTATTCAACAATAAATCACCGACATTACGCACTTCGGCGTTTTCGATTGTCAAATTTTACGAGGAACGGTGGCGCCACCTGCGAAAGATAGGAATCATGATGGCGCTTCAGCCTTCAGACGTGTCAAATTTCAAATGGATTATGGTTCACCATTTCAAACTCTGCAATTGTACTGATTGCTTGCAATAAATAAATATTGCGTCACATTTTTCTACTTGTTTTCAAATTCAATTTAACTCAGTACCCTACTGTCAGCAAAGATTATTATTCAACAAGATTGGAATTCTGTTAGCTTAGGGGTATCCCTGGAAAGAGCATTTCAAGTCTTACTCGGAATCAGATTTCAAGTAGGTTTGAATCAAATACATGTAGGTTCAATCAATTTGGTGGTTACATTAGTATTACCAGGCTAAATAAATTTTCCACAAGTATGACAATGTTGTCAGCTGGTCCTTCATACTTGATATATAAAGCAAATACATAAATTAAAAATACCAATATGGCCTACTTGGTCCAGGAAATCATGATTCTTGAATGAAAATAAAGTCCAATTGATCCAAACTATTGCCTTGTGATCATCAAATCAAGCGTTATAATTTTTTCAGCTTGAAAGGAGGTACAAGAAAGATAATGCAACAAAATCGTTAAAGCAATTCGTGATTTGAAAGCTTTCATTTCCAGGAATGAGTAGTGAAAAGAAATGAATACAAATTATTTTATTCAAATGAAATCCCAGGATGAATGAGAACCCAACTATTTAACATGGACAAAGATTAGCCAATAAACATATGAAAAATTTCAAAAACTATACTTGCATTATTTTGCAGAACTGCCAGTTTATGTTTTACCATTCCTAAACAAAATAAAAAATGCATCCAACAAAACTTAATTTTCAGAGAACAATTTTATGATCGCGGGACAGACTTCTTTAAAAGATAATTCGCAGGCATCAATGAGATCTTTGGCTACTTCATCCTCTGTGATAGTTTCAAATGAGTTTACATCTACAAAGAAAAAGAAAAATGATGTGCAAATGATCCTGTGCATTCCACATGCCAAGCGTAGAAAATTAATAAAAATATTGCAATATATGAAGTAGTTTGACTAACTTTTTATTGGCAAGTGGCCAGATACTTCGCAGCATGCGATATTAAAAGCTGTATCATCCTTGCTTCCTGCAATTAGAATTATGCCAATTCTACAAAAAGTAATATGCAATTGCAAAAATAAGATATTAATGACAGTTATGCATACCATACGTTGATTTTCTAGCCCATAAATAAACTCTCACAGTGTCATAAGCAGTTGAATCTTTGTCAAATGCCGTGCCTCTTGTTATAAACAAGTTGTGAGCAATATTATGATGTTGCAAATAACTGGCAACTTTATGAATACTTCTGAAGGGACATAAAACATGAGTATTTAAATGAATAATTAGAGAAGTGAGGCATACATATTGCAATGAAATGATCGTAACACTGACTTTGCTTTCAAAGGAATGTCTGCTGGAGTCGTTTGGAATGCAAATCCTACTGCTGGGAAATCCACGATTTGATAGCAATCTCCAGCTAAGTGTTTCACATTCTTAAAAAAAAATGAAATACAAAAATAAATGCAACAAAGCAGATAAAATGTTACAACAAAAGTGAAATAAAAGGAATCAAAAATAGCTTACAATGGTTTCAACTATTAACTTGTGCTGCAGGTAATACATGTGCAAATGATGATGATTAACAGATGCATTTGCACATAGACTATTGAAACCAACTCTAAATGCTCTAAAACAAAAATAATAAAATATAATAATAGCCTACCAGGCATCTAATGAAATATTTTTACTAAAGATGTATAAACAGACTCATGCCCAGATACTTTGTGATATACTTACTCATTTACTAAACGTATTTCTTAGCAAATTGATATTAACCTAAAGTCAATTATCGTTTTATCAAGTACCAGCACCAGTCTTTTTAGAAGAAAAAAAGCATGAGGAAACGAATTTGGAATTTTACTTCGGTTTTGAAAAAAGTGTCATTTCAAAAATCATTAACTGATCAGGATATTTTAAGATAACATGCCCTTAACGCCCAATTGTACATTCACATGATTCACTCATTACTTTGTATTATTCCTGAAACAAATCCTTTAATATCAATCGTAAAAACAATGCACGATATTTACGGTGTGGAACTAAGCAGGATCAACTCGATTCCAATCTGTATACTTTCGCTAGTCAATACCTGAAAATAAGTTTCTCATTAATAACAATAGTGTTAAGCTTAATAAAACGATCGGATTCAAGCTTTAGTCATTTGAATACCTGTGGAAAGCTTGAATTAACATAAGGCACCAGCAAACAATTCCCAAATTCTAAAGGACTAACATTAATAATAATTAAGTGTTTCGCCCGAGCCTAAAATGTAAAAATGACAAAGAATTGAGCGCAACAAATTATGAATGGGCAATAAAATGACAAAAACAAGTGCATTCACAAACCTACCTCATACAGATGTGCAGCATCATGGTTAGAAATGGTAGGCAATTTATCTCCCTTGCAAATTTCAAAGAGAATCTGGAAACAATTCAATCATAAAACATGACAAATTATGAAACCTGCCCTTATTTCATATTCTACTTGCACGACCAAACCTCATGATCAGCAACTTTAGTAAAATTAAATTCCGATGGATTGAATGGCTGTGATACACTGGAAATATCTTGAGGTTTCCGTCGTTCTATAGCTCGCTTTACGTTAAGCTGTAATAAAAACAGTAATGCAAAATTTATTATTACAGGAGCTTTGAATTATCGAAAGAACATTCCAAAAAATTATCGTATGTGAAAAACATTTAAAACACCAAAAAAATCCAAATTGAAAATCTTTTTCTCTGGAATGGGTTACTATAAGAAATTCAAGCTATATATATATATATACATTTCTACATACCTGAGCAACGAAGTCATATTTTCCAGGTAAAATTTTGGTTTGTAATTTGTCAAGAGTATATCGAAAGTGGCCCTCGTTTTGAGCTTCCTTCCAAGCTTCTGTCAAGCAATTATCAAACTAGAAATGAAGCATAATCCTTTTGAGTTTGAATTCTGCGGCAAAATGATTAATAGGCTACAGCTGCACATTACTTCTTCAACAGAAAAATACCTCACTATTGATGTTGTTTGTCTCATTCCAATTAGCCACCTTTCCAATGAAATCCTTATTAAAGTAAATTAACTGTTTCATCTTGTATTTTTGACTTTCAAATTATATTGGTGTTACTTGTAAAGTAGCATGGTTTCTGAAAGCCACAACATTAAAGTATGAATGCATATGAAAACTAACTGCAGCACATTTTATTAACAGGTTGTACCAGTTGACATAACCTTGGACAAATCTTTTCAAAAGCGCTGATGAAGCTAGCTGCTAGTGACCAACAATAAGCCATATGGTGAGGAAATGCCATTAAAAAATAGGTAACTTGCAAAGTAGACATAAAATGACACGCATTATGTCCCATGTACTTAACAAGCACAAATTATGCTAGGACTAATCCTCAACTTTTTATAAACTAGTATTTTTATAAGCTTGGCATCTTCATATAAAATAAAATCAATATAATTTAACAGAGCGAATTGCCATGGATATGCAGAATCTTGACAGCTAGAACATACTGACACTGAACACACTGCCAGTTTCTTCTGAATTACAACTTCTGCACAGTCCAGAATACAAACAAAAACAACTGTGCATCACAATGACAGAAAGTGTTTGTACCATGATGTATGCAAACATACAGTTTTCTGTCATGGTCACTAAATAATTTGGACGTACAGTACGTTTAGACCGAAGCATCAAGACAGTCTGATAGACAGAATTAAGAAGAGAAGATCATATGAAAGGAACATTAACATCTTTACGTTGAATATGCCGGCATTTCGATTTCTTTGTACAAAATTAAAAGCTTACACAAACCTTTGACTTACGCAAATTGAAACAGATTTGATGCTGTACACGTTATCAGTGTACATCAAAGAACTATCTTTTATAAGTTGTCATTTAAAAACAGGATCGAGCAGGTGTAAGTATCATCAGTCATCTCATTCCAAAACTTCAATTTTAGAATAAATTGTCGAATTACCGATCAAATCGATTAATCAATAAATCGATTATTAATCGTATACACGCGATCTCAGCCGACACAAGCATATCCGAAGCCGATCACGGCGTAACAGGCAGGAAAAGTTTATGCTTATTATGTCGGCTTATCAACTTATAATATGTCATTTACGGGCTTACATCTGAAGGCTAATTTCCCAAGATGCACCACCTAAAAACAGCCTCTTAAATTTGTACCACATAAAAAGTTAAACTAGGGTTGTTTAATGCCTTTAAATTGCCCATCTTATATAAATTCAGAACAATATATGGTATTTATATCAAATACATGTATGGTCTACATAAATACAAATTATATAATCTTATCTTGATCAAAAATCATCAGTGCATGCGAGTGAGTGGCAGAGGGCATATATGAGAAAGCAAAATGGTGGTATGAATATCAAACCAGAGATATTTATGCATTTTATGTGTACGCATTCAGTATTTTGTTTTCAAATTTCGCTAAGCACTTACGATGAGTTCGGGAACAATCACTTCTGTGTATCAAATGCGGAAGCGAAGATATCCAGTGGACCAAGCTGTAGAAGCAGTTAGGCCTAATCGCAAACACATCACGAAAATAACTGCCCCATCGACATCTCAGCTAATATGTACGTCGCATTTGCATGTTGTCCTTCCTAGATACTTTATATAGCTTCGCCACTAATTGTGCTTCTGCATCATTGATTCGTAGCACAGAAAACTAGCTTTCGTGGAAAACGTATTCGTTTACGAGCTTGGTATAGAACAAACTTGAATATAACATCAGTATTTTGATATAGTGTAGGCTGCATGCAACATCTTTGAGTGGGATTCATTTCAGCCTCATTCCTCTATGATTTTCATTATTTAGGATTCATAAAGGCATTATTTTAATTTCGTTTTCTCGAATTTGTTGCAGACCATTTGAAACGCAGATTCTTAGCATTCTAAACTTTTATCATGAGTATAATATTTTACTGTGCATAATTTTTTTTTTGCTTGGAATGTAGCTGCTTAAATGAGTTTTGATAAAGATTGCTTAAATCGCCATATGCATGGAGGTAATGCAAGCATGATATTGTTTAATATGTCTGAAGACATGTTCATGCTTATCGCTATTCAATTTTTTTCCAGCAAAATCGCCCAAGCCAATTTCTCCAAATGTAAGGCGGTCTGTGAGAGACACATCTATGACGTTTCTATGTTCACAGTCTGATTCTCAACCAGAAATTTCTTGGAATTGCAACTCTCCAGAATTTCACAATTTAAAACCTAGTAAGCAGCTACACCCACCACATGTACATTTGTTGCCTTGATTGTAAGCAACATTAACGAGCTTGTACCTTTATTTCACAGAACGCAGAGCAGTCGAGAAAGATTCTGACAATATTGATATGCTCAGCCTAATCCACAATACATTCAATACCACACCTTTTAAAGTATTGGTTCCGAAATCGATATTGTGATAATATAACTTTCAAAATGTGTGAAATAAGGTAATACTTCTGTATTGTTTAGAAAACTGAAGAGAAAAAGAACAATTTGTTAGCCCTGTGGATGGCACCAACTGCGGAGAGTAGCTCGCATTTGCCAAAAAGCGAGCAATCAACATTGTAAGTCCTACTGGATTTTTAACAGAATATTTGTCTATGTGAATGGCGTTAAAATGATTGTCGCCCTGTATTTCATCAGCACTGACCATAAAACCAAAGCAGTCAAATGTCATGCAGGAAAGGAACTCGACCGACTAGTATTGAAAGTAAACAGGAACACAGGTTTGGATGCATATTTAAATCAAATTAAATGACATTATTTTATCACTTATTTTATATGCATTTAAAAATAAATTGTTTGGATAAATTTACGTTTATTATTACAATGAGAAACCATATACCTACTTGTGATTGCCTGCTATGATTCCATATTAAATCTGAATTTCTCATCTGTAATTTAGAAGGTCAACCACATCCTGTTAATGCATTGCCAAAGTCAGCAACAGAGTAAGTTATATGGTGATAGGGATACTGGTATATCAGCAATTGAGAAACGTCACATACCTCAACCAGTTTTATGAATTCCAGATTTAAAAATTGTTCGGAAAGACTGAATGTTGTTGGCCCCCATCCTTCGACATCTACAGCGGGATGCATTGGAAACCATAAAATGGAAAACGGTCTTGATCCTACCTTCCATTTGGATAATGGAGACAATAATGTCGTAGAACTACCCCAGCCCAAAAAAGAGATGAATGCCAACCTGTCTGATGTATGGAGTGATGAAGATTTGTTTAATGATGAAGCCTTCATTGAACAAACCCAAAACCCTATGGCAGCAAAAGTTGAGTTTAGCAACTCTCAAGCTCCAACTCAGAAGCTGGAAATCGTCGAAGAAACTATCAATTCAGACGGTGAAATGCAGATAAATCTCACAGTTGATGTGCAGAATCCTTTGCAAACCAGCACAACAACCGAATACCTTTTTACATCCATAAGAAACCCAGCAGTAGATTGTAATACTGCACCAAGTAAATTAACTTCTCCATTGACCGTGAAATCCGAGGAGAAGAGGAAGAACGATACTTCAGATGATTTTTGGAACACTGATGATGGATTCGATGAAATAATATGCACTTTAGGTGACATTCCAAATAAAGAAGATTCCCTTGATTACTTAATGAATTGTGATACTCAGCCTTATCCAGCAACAAATGAAGAGGCTTCCGCTTCTAACAGTTCTGCAACCTTAGAACATCCCACTCAAATTATGGATGAAAACATTGATAAGTCAACGTTGGCTGAAAGGCTGCATGAAAGCTTGCAGAAAACCACTAGGAAACTCCTTCCACTTCCGTTGTCTGGGGAAGGGAAGAACGATGCTGAAATAGGACGCATTCCAATCGAGCCATTCTTTGCAGCAGTTCCAGGCCCGAGTAAGCCAAAAGTGCCTTCCAATGAGTCATTAGAAAGTAAGAATTTTGAAAATGATGATGGTAATCTCAAAGTAGATAGCGTCAAATACGATTTCTCGTTTTTTGTATTGCAGATCCTATCACTTCCAAAATTGTGCCACCCAAATCAAATGGTAGACGTTACACTGCCGAAGAAATTGAACGAAAAAGGCTAGAAGCTATCGAAAGGCGTCGGCAAAAACTGGAGCAAAGTAAACAGCCTGGAAGATACAAAGTGATATATAGTCAAATTATGCCACCAGCAAATATAAAATAAAAATGATGATTACATTTACAGTACATTCAAATATATTTTCAATGCTTATTATCATTGCATTTTCAATGTAGCAACAAATAAAAGCATGCAATACGTTTTCGAAATGTTTTGTGTTTATTTTTTTCCATGATGGGTTTCATCAGCTATTGTATCATTCTCAATTTTTTTTTCTACTGTACATTACTAATCAATGATCATTAATTGGAAAGTTTATTTGGCAGTATTTGGATTTTACTTCTCAAAATGCATAAATACGGACACTAAGTGAATTTCAAGGTAAATGGTAATATCAAAGAGCAATAATTCAAGCACTTTACTGAACTTGCTTAAACCACGGCTAAGTAAAAATCGAAACAAAAACTAGAGCTAGCCTGGGGTACAAAACGAAAAATAGGCCTAACTTAAAGCGAGGACGCGCGGCGTGGTTATGAACTCGAGTAATTTAAAATTCAATAAAGCGTTTAATGAAAATAGAACTGTATAATGAAATTGTTGCGTATTTACATGACATGCCCTCGAGGGAGGTGTTGCCAACGCTTAAAGTGAAATTCCCTTCGTAAGTATAGAAATGAAAGGTTGAATGTTACGATACTGTTCAACCACCGTTCGAAATGAATGCACGTATAAAAACTTCTGCTAAAGGGTTAAAGTTCAACAGTGTGTATGACACAGTGTTGTATGAATGACAGGGTGTCCGACAAGTCGATCACCCTGAAGCATTGCACCGTCTGCACGTGCTGTGTCACAGTACGTGTGAAAAATGACACGGGATGACATGATAAAAGACGTTTTGGGCACCCTGTATATCCATAGATGTTCAATTATACTTGCAATACTGTTCATTATATACTTAACAGGATGACATCTTATAATGGATGCATGGAATGACATTATAGATACTTTTTCTGACAATAGTTTGAGTTTCACTAATACATTTTGCCAACTCGTACAATATAAAACTAAGTTTTAAAAAAAAATAACATTCAGAGATTAAAAAAAAGACTCAAGCAAATTTAAAAAAAAAATCATTATGGTTGGACCCACATTTACACATTGTCTTTAAAATCACCCCACCCACCAAATACACATAAACTAAACTTTCAGCCAGAAGGGGTATCCCCCTTTGTGCTTAGTTCTCTCTCCTCTTTAAAATGAAAATGATGCCATTCTAGCATTGCAGAAAGAACCTTAGGAAGCATATCAGCCCAGGAGTATCAAGTAGGTTTGCAGATAAACCAAAATATATTATAATTCAACTGTTATCTGCTCATCTAATTCTGGATATTAAGCACTTTTTTTCTGGTTGTAGAGAAAAATGAAAAGAGTTCATCCTGAACATCACACTCCTGAAGCTATGGAGACTTACTATTCAAGGTAGATCAGGCATACCCAATTAATTTTCCATGCATAACTTAAATTTAGGTCCGTACCAATTATGGAATATTGTTGATATTTGCAGATACATGGAAATGATTAAAGAATCAGATGAATCAGGCCAACTGACGAAACTAGCAGATGATGTATGGCAATTCGAACTAGATTGCTATACATACATGTATTACCTGGCTTAATTGCATTTTTAATGCATTTTTATCTGCTGGATCGTGTAGGTTGATCTCTCGCCTGGTCTAATGGCACGAATTATCCTTGAGCAGCATTTATCGACACAAAGTGAATCCCGTAAGTCCCAAAATTAATGTAACTTAGGAATTAAATTTGATGCATTCATTAAACTAATTATAAACCATATCTGCATAGTAGCCTTTTATGAGCTTGTTAAAAGTTTTGCTAAACAAAAACTGCATTAAAATATCGAATTTAGACAGCAAGTAAAACATAGCAACAATGAAGGAGTAATACCGTTATTCTAAAATCACATTTTATCTACAATAGCACCACTGAGGCAACAGATATCTAAATTATTGAAGGATACAACATTAATTGAACATGGCAAATTAAGCGTAGATGTTCACTTGGTATGTGACAGCCGATAACATTCCAGTGTCTTATCGATCCTTTATGTTTAAACATTTCTTTGCACTGCTGGATTAATTTTAAAGGTGACTGGTCAATTATCGGTTTCTTTTTCCAGAGTGTTCTAGATGACGATAACTACGGACCAATGGCCGACGTTATTAGGCAGTTAGTGAAACTCGAATATTGGATAACTTCGCATTTACTTGCAGACAACTTCTTTGACATGTTAGAAAGTTAACCTTTTTTGCACAGCCAATGAAATAACTCATTTTCTTAGCTCAATTGGACAAGAGTACGAATTCAAACTGAAAAAGCACCTACAGGAATTGGCCATCCCATTCAGCTGTTTGTATAAATTGGTTAAATTAATTGAGTAGGGCAAATTAGAAACATTTTTTAAATGTAAAATAAAAGTTCAATTTTATTTCTCGTGATTAGGTGAAGACCAGTTAAGAACACAAGGATTCGACAAGACTCCCGATACCAAGCTGGAAGTTCCCATAGGTTGTTGCCGTTAACTATTTAATGAAATATATTTCTCTCTATTGAATCACAAATCGCCTTATGCTTATTTGTTTGTTTTAAATTAGAAATTAATGGACAAGTTGTCAACTGGATTGAAAGTAAGGCCTCTTTTGGCGACGTACAGAATCATGAAACATATTTAAGGGAACAGTTTTGGAGTTATAGGAATCGGTAATTTTCTGATCGGTCAAGCCATGACAACGTATTTTACGTTTATTTTTAAGAGAATAGTTTCTTTTTATATATTAATATCAGGTTCGGACCAGGGCTGGTGATATACTGGTTTGGCTATATCGACGAATTGGATGTCAATAGGGACAAGGGGATATTCTTGAGTGTTGAATTTCCGAAGGACATACTTTTAATGGACCCTGGCAACATGCCTTTTAAGATGTAAAATCTGTCGTTTCAATTTTATGTGCTTTTAATGAATAATTTTAATATCGATATTTTTTGTATCAAATGCATTTTTGAGTGGATTGACTTTTATTTCTCATCAAATAAAATAGTTTTTTAAAATGCCTTTGTAATCATTTTCACCTCAGATCCCTACCATGAGTTCATTTATTACTATGATGATAGTAGATTAAATGACGTCATTGCAAACCATAATTTTTCTGCTGTCTACTGACCTTTAGCCTGCGCATCAGTAGTAGAGAAAAAAATATCCGGTAATTGCAAGCTTTTAACTTTGTTATTTGGCATGTCAATGAAATAAATCCAGCGTTAGGAATAAACAGGTGTTTGTAAATGGCGCGTTTAATCCCTGAGAAATGATTGATGCTAAATGAAAATTTGTCTTTGAGGCTTTCCAAAACTAACAATAGATGGCGCTACGTGTTCAGCCGATTGAAAAATATTACACTCTTGCACAAAAGTATTCAGCTTTCAGAATAGAGCGTTTAGATTTCTGGGAAATTTATGCGTGATACTTCGACACAAAGAAAAATAATAAAATAAAATGTAATGTCTGATGCACTCATAAAAAATTTAAATTTTAAAAATTGTCATTGATGGTCAGTGGTGAGTTTTTGAAAAACCCACCAACTTCCACTTGTAAAGCAAAAATATTTAAAAACTAAATAAACTGCTGGCCAACTTTTAAACACAAGTATAAAGTACACCAAATTATGAAAAAACAGAAAACACCTTTTGTACATATTGTTTAACCACAAAGATTTCGCAATGTAAGCGATTGTTGCAATCGTTGTTGACAATTGTTATTTTGGGAAGCGAAATAAACAAGTAGGATATACTTTTGTGCTGCTTTATGAGCATTAACTAAAGAAAACTACTAAATTTTTTTCGTTTCCTGCATTTATTTTTGCAAATGTAAAACTGAAGACATTTTTTAGAATTATTTTTTGCATTCTGACTTTTACCTAAGTATAACATAAAAGAGCAAAGAAAATAACAAATAAAATGGAAGCTTCTTTCTACATTTATTAGTGTAACTGTAAAGCTGTTAGCACTGCCAGAAATTTCATTAGTTATAAAGGTCAGATTTGCTAATTATCCCGATAGCTACGTTGTATGTGGGAGAACATGCAACTTTTGTTATTCCTATAAAAACGTAAAAGTCCGTGTGACGCACATTTTGGTCATGAGATGGATTCAGAATTCGACCAGGCGTTGAATAAACGATAGCCATTACAACTAGTGGAGCCAAAATACCCAAAAAAAAGTAAGTTCTATGAACCGAAAACATTCGACGACAGTTCAACACGAAGATGTTTAATTTTGGGGGAGAGAAAATGGAATGGGTAATTTTTTTCGGCGAAAAAAAAGGAAAGAAAACCACAATAAAATCACGCAAAAAAAACCACGGTATTGAGACGGGTTGTATGTTGAAAAGGTTTAGTCGTGTGTCTGTGAATTTACTTCTGATTTTCTGCCCAAACTTTTCCTGCACTCTCCCCCCATGACTTGCGAGATTTTGGGGCAGCCTGTGTGTGGTCCTCACCGTACCTAATCCAGCGCAGCGGGGGAATTATTGGCCGTGTCCGGGATATGTAAGAAAATGCTAAAGAACTTGATGCAAGAGGGAAAAAAATTGGGGGTGAAAAAGTTGACGATATATCCAATTTAGGAATGAAAGAGTAAAGAGCAACGCTAAAAAAAATCCAACAACGTTTGATCAAAAAAGGTTTTCACTAAAATTCCAACATTTCAATCCTTTTAAGCGATAAAAAACAAACGCTTCTGTTTGGCACTTTACTTCGTCATTGTTGATGCTGGGTGGGAAAGAAATCCCCAGTAAAATATCACAAGAAAATCAGAAGTGGAAAGTGCATGAAATTTTTTAATTAAACTAATATTTGATAAGAAAAATTGTTGGTTATGCATGAGTCATTCATGTTCTCGTGGGGTATCCAGGTTCCTGCCCTGGTTCAAAAAATCAGTTAGAAATATATTTGCGTTAGAAAAACCTTTGAACTTAATTTCGATATTTTATGTGAATTTGCGTTATTTGTTCCAGTTTTTGGAGCGCTCGCAATCCGTCTATTGTTATTTTTTGTAGAGTTTTTCTTCAGGATCAACGTTTTCGCTACAATTTGCAAAAAGGCAATAATTTTAGTTGGCTAAGATTTTTCGTTGGGTTGAAACGAAATCTAGCTACTAATAAACTGCTTATACCATTTATTTGTTAAATTATTAGATTTGGCATCTACCGTTTTTCACTTATGAGCAATACTTGATAAATCGTGAAAAATGTGCAAATTAAACGATGAACAGCATAACTTATAGTGATTTAGTATATTATTATCATAGTCAGGCTGCATTTCAGTAGTTACATATCACAAACTCTGATATCTGTTCGGAGACTAAATAGGCGTCATTTATATTATTGGAAATGAAATACTACTAACAAGTCTACACAGGTACTGCATATACATATACAGTGTGAGTTCATAATAATATTTCAGAAGTAAATCTTTAAGGCCGACCCAAAAGGATGCCATGCAAAACAATTACACATACTTATACAATTGTACTATTGTTGAAAAATTTAATTTTTTCCCGTGTAGAATTGGTTGTCCACTAGAGTCTGGGTTAGTTTTTTATGATTTTAAAACATCTCGTTTATTTACAAAAACATTAATAAACTTTAAACAGCCGTTATGCAATCTACGATGCCCATCATCTTCGGAGGTTTCATTGAAAGGAAAATTTCATTTTTGAAAGTCATATAAATACTTTTTTCAAGTTTATTTAACTTTATTAAAGTTATAATTTACTGTCAATGCCATTATTATCAGAGTTCAAGAACACAAAATCGCCATGCTTGCTATATCAGAAAAAAGTACAAGTTGGGCATTTTTAATTAAGATCTGCCTCCCAGCAACTTTTATTTTGAAGATTTCTCTGAATTTTGATTTGACCTGACTACCGAGCCGTCCTGGCAACAGAATTTCAGGCGCATTTTGTAATGTGCCACTCAATAATCGGCCTTGGCAGGTCGCTAAAACTGGCATCCACAACAATGAACGGCTCAGGAACACTTTCCAGAACTCACCCCGCACAAAGAGCATCCTGGAAAAATTGCTTTCATCAAAATAATGCGCTGTAATGAATAGTGGAATGTGCAACTTTTACTTCTGCAACGTCGAAGGGGCGAGTAATCAAATTGGACGACGTCGACGCATAATTGGTATTTTAAGTAAAATGAAAAGTGACACACGAAATTAATTTGAAACTTCTACCGGCGTAGCATTTCGCCAATTTGGAAGCCTAGTTTCGTGCAGTTGTTGCTACATTCCCTGCATATTGGCCCAGTACTACTATACACAAAATGTTTGTTATTTGAAATTGGGATATGTTGGAAATGTGGGAAGGGGGGGGGGTGAGCTAGGGGAATGCAATTTCCAGCGCAAACATATCTGCGCGATGATAAATTTACGTTTTTACGTTCGTAATGGGGAATGAGTTCATGTTTGATTTATTAGACGGGGATCCTCAGTTGCGCGCCGAATGTAACATTGCAATCGAGGTTAGGCGAGTGTTTAGGAGCAGAAAAAGAAATTTGCCAGATAAGTTTTAAGGTGTCGCCAAACAGCTTATTAAGCCTCGCTGGCTGCCTCGTGCTCAACTTTTGGAAAATAGGGATAAAATCAAGCGGAAGATGAACTATGGATTCCCAGGGAATTCAACGGCACCTCATATATACTTTGTTTATTAGATCAGATAATACACAGTGGGTTGGGATTTGGTTTTATGCGATCGTATAACCCGCTGCGATGTAGTTACGTGGATGTATTGCCGAGAAACCAAAGTTGCCCGCGACGGCCATAGATGGCGCCCAATTTCAGTTATAGCCAAACTTGTCTTAGTTTATCACGAAGTGCCTAAACGTCAGCGACAAGAGACTATCCTATTCAGACTTAATGCACATGTACATGCAAGGCACACATACAACCTTTTGGGGTAAAAAACAATTGTTTTTCTATAATCTCTTTACTGTTTTCGTAATTAAACGTCGATGGTGTACAGCGCTTGAAATTGTTATTGTTTGAAAGAAATCAAAATATTACCATTTATTTTTTTCACGAATCTATTCGGGTTTTTTCTTTCGCCTTAAAGTTAGTTTTCTGACGCTTACGACGTAATAGTTTGGCACCCTACATTTAAAGAGGTGTTGAACGCAGTTAATTACTGTCCGCCAAATAAATTCAAACATAACGAAAAATTATTATTTCAAAATACTTCAAATCGCAATACATGTATATCATGCGTGACGACACTATAAGTGCAGCTTTAGTTCTTTTAACTGTTCTAAACTTGTAATTTCACTTACGTAAAGAATTTGGGTTAAACAGATTAGCCCCCATACCACATGACAATGATATTCCGACTGTAGGATATCTAATATAATAAGGATAGAATGCTTATAAATGCTTTTAAATTTATAACAATATTATCGTTACAAATTAAATATAAGCTGACAATGGAATATATATATATATTTTTTCAAACTACACTGTATTTTCTTACATATAGGTGGAATAGACCTGACTGTCCGGCTTTAAGATCGATTTTGAGTCCATTTATTTCAACACTGCGGTTTTAACTCCCACATACTAGCCCTGGGGCCTTCGCGGCTACAGGCCTACATGAAAACTGCATCCAGACAAAGTAATTTTTAACATAAATTAGCGCTGTGCCCACAAATACCAATTAAATTGGTGCTAATGGAATACTGGTCGGCTGCTTGGCGAAAATTATTACAAAGAGTGGTTTGAGGATAAATTATGATGTCTGGTCACTAATCCTTTCATGTATATCTACTATATTTTATAAGTCAGACGATCTGATAAGAAGCATCGAAACTCGGAACCAACTCTCTCATAACTTACATTTTTAGTTCCTGCATAATTTTTCATTATGAGAAGAATTATAGAAGCTCATAATAAACCAGCTGTTAAATTAATTTTGAATACGCAGTAAACCAAGGTTTACTCTGTTTTCTTATAATACTTGCCCACCAAAGTTCGCCCTTTTTTATTAGGCAAATGCTTGAAATCATGCATTTTGGTTTGATATATAAGATTAAGCTAAGTTTGTTTTATGATATTACACTATATATTGAAACAACTGTTTCGATTAAGTACTCTGAAGTGCATTTCAGATCTCCAAGCAACTCTATGTAAGCGAAATTTATTTCAGATTTCAGAATAATAATGTTTCTTGAAGCAATTTGTCTCAAAATGAATTATTTTCATATTATAAAAAAATACCAATTCTGAAGGCGATTAACTTTAATTGTTAGCTATGTCCTCTCATACTACTTTTCCAACTTTTTACTTTTAACTGAAGCTATGAAACCAAATTCCCATTTAATCTTTTTAGCCATGTCTTCCTCGTCAAGAAAATGTGTTTTTCGTTCATTACAATCGCCCTCCTTGCCAGAGAAACGTCGTTTTTATTATTTGATATGAAGCATTTCTATATTTATTAATACTGGTAGCATGGCAGATAATGTTCTCGTTCTATTGTTTCTCACCCAAGTTTAAAGTTCGAAAAGCAGAACCGGGATGACATTTCTAATGATCTTGTAAGGTAAACTGAATGAAATGTTTGACAATAATAATGGGAATTCAACATCATCGTGTACGGCTGACAAGTAAATAAGGATTAATGATAGTTGGTACTGTCATCAGATGACGTCATCGGTAATACGTGAAAGGTCTGCTACTTAGCTTTGCAGCAATGTGATACTGTGTTGTTTAATATATTTTGGAACTTTGAAATTTGCGATATTAGTAAAATAAATAAAAAAAATCACATTTAACTTGAATTTGATCTCATGCAACATAGAGATTGAGCATGCATTGATGTTATTTTCGAATGTTTACATGCCCCAAGCAGTAAACGGGGTTTTCACCTTTATAATATACCGGTACCAGTCATACAGAGCGAACCTAAAGCTAACATGTACTGTGTATTCTGCACAGTATGTCAGTACGTTAGTATAATTTCTAAGGCAATGATTCCTAGTGAGATGTCATTGACGAAGCTGCGAGTGCGAACCGCCTTGTACTCTTTAGTCATTCCGATTAATTTTTCATCGCCTAGTGGACGCTTTGATGGACTTCCCCGAGGCAGTGGATGGACCGTGTGGTCAACTCAAGGCAGGGCATTAAAAATAGACGTATTTTCAATATGAGTGACAACCATTGTGAAAATCGATCGCAATGGTCAGCGAAAGGCCAACCATTTTTGAGCAATGACAATGTAAGTGAGGTCACGCAGTCGCCTCCAAAAGCGTCGGAGGAGCTGTCATGGCGATTGAATTGGAGATGGCCAAACGACGAAAAAAATGCCGTTCAGTTCCGCACAATTTTTCCATCATATTTGTGAACTTCAAGTAAAGACCCCGAGCTGACATTTGCCCCGACTGGACATTCATCATCCGTCCAAGAGCCTTTTTCCCATTTCAGAAATATCTGTATCAATATCTGCACAGGCTATAAAATGGACGCAAACACGAGGGTTTGCTTCGCAAAAGGCAACACTCCATTCAACGCCATTTTATTGCTTCGCGGTTTTTAAGTATATATATAAAGGGAAATGGCAGAATGTTATTTTTAGGTAAGCTATTGACGTCCATTTTTTCAAGCAGTCTGCTACACGTCTACCAATTCAAGATTGCTTAATTGAAACCTTTGGATAACCAATCAATTTCATTGTTATCCTATACTCGCCACGAAAGATGTAAAATGTAAACCATTGTTGTGACAGGATGTCAATGTCTTAAAGACTTTGAAATGTTTTTCGTAAATACTACATATTGCGTCGAATGTTTGCTAATTATAACCTTTGTGCTTTCATTTGCTCAATTTAGCGCTGAACTTTGATTATTTTTGATTATAGCTTTATATACTGTATATAGAATTTCAACGTTTATCTAGTTTATAAAACATGAACGCATATAGTACACACATTAAATGCTTAATGCAAGTAATACCATTTGCAAACAGCATGCGCATGTATATCGACAATACAGTATATAGTAAAGTGAAACAAATTTAAACAGTTGTACTAAAATAAAAATATAAATTACAAACAAATATCAAATTCAAGAAAATATACAGCAGAACTTTGGCTACTGTAACAGCAAGTGATACGGAGGAAAAATAGGATGAATACCAAAAGAACTTAATTTTTCTTCTTTAGTCTATTTTCTAATACTGGGGAATTAAAATCATGTTTACTGCATAAAAGCTCAGAGGTCAATCAAACAAATATATCCTACTCCAATACCGGAACGTATCGTCCACATGCACATGTAAATACATAAGCGCAATGGGAAATCAATGTTTCGCCTCTAAACACATCAGAAGGAATTTGTGAAAAAAGACTTCTTGTAGAATGGAAAACATATAGTAGCATCGTATTTTGTGATGTTTTCATTCCATTCAACGAATGCGCCACATTTATTTTCTGCTTCCACAATTTTCGTCTCAATGCTGAAAAAGGCCTTTCATCCTGCGGATTTATTGCCGTCCCTTCGATTGGTTGGAGGCTGCAGGCCACCTTAACAAATGCACAGTGGATTCGTAAAGAATTAGGTAAGGGATGAAGGGCACTGGTACGTCCAATTTGCCCTCGGTAAGCCGATGTTCCATCCTGGAAATTCAATCTTAGTCAGGGTAAAAGATTAGCCAGCTATTGGCGCCCATTTATTTTGGAGGAAACAAATGGACACCAAGCGAGGCTAAGGAGCTTATATTCGTACCCTTCAACTTTCCCAGTGATTTCTGAATAAAAACAGCACTCTTGCTGTTATGATATTGAACATTTCAGTCAATGTATTCAAGGTTTAGGCAATAAAATAGGATCACGGGAAACCTGTAGCAGCCTAGGAAGTCATCATAAACGGCAGGCTTCAGGAAGGAAACAATCTTTTAATACCTTTAAATTTAATTTTTTTTAAAGAGTTAGTTTTTTAAAACCATACATAAAAGTGAACATTAACTTTATGTGAAGTAATTCAATATCAACAAGCGTTCTTCACGAAGATACTTAACTTCACTTAACGTTATTTTCTCTAATTATTTCTCTTCTTTTACTCTTTTGCCAGTTTTCCCAGTAATGACCAATTCAAAGTTCCCAGAAGGAGAGACTGGGGCCTCCCATATACAATCTATACGCAAAATTAAAATTCATTTTAAGTTATTACATTGTTAAACGCATTACCAAATGCACGTACATATCGTCTCAATCTACGTGCATTTCTTTTGCATATGGGTTGGATTTTTAGTGTTGCTTCTTTATTCAAATTAACATATACATGTGCATGTTTAAGTCCTATCTAACTTAACTGACTGCATTGGACTGAGTGCCTAAATACTGAAGCGTAATGATATTTAAGTTGTCATTGTTTTACAATGTTGACATGTTAAACGTTTTGTCTAATACCGAGTAATCATTGGATAGAACTTTACCTATGATACTACAATGGTACTAAAGAGGTAGGTGGCCTACCTCTTAAGGAACTTCCAAAATGTATTGCCATTGCATAATAATCCTGATAATTAGGGGAGAAAGCCAAGCCAGATGCAGAAAGCGAGCTAAACATCATACACCCTGTACATTTTATACCCTCTAATAATGGATTCAAATGAACGTCTTCAGAGGGCATTTTAAGTAACAAACATCATATTCAAATTCGGTGTGCCGTAAAGGAGCGATTCTGCGAGCAATTTTAAGCGTAAAATTTGCTTTGATGGTACCATTTGGAAGGTATTTATGATGTAGATGAATGAGTACCGCAGACGAAATGACCAAATAACTGAGTCCACGCGGAGCAATGCAATGAATGACTTTAGAGTATGGGCTTACCCACACGAGTGTAATAAAACCAACATAAACAAATAATAAAGGAGGACCATAAACCCTCTTTATTAGCTTCCGTTTTGCTTCACCCGTGCTTCCTACACTAAGTTACATATAGCAAAACGTGTGGGGATTATACTACGATTCCAACCTACAGATATACCCTCAACAATTACATCTGGAGCCTAACTGCCCTACTTACCACAAAATCACATCTAATCTAGGCCATTACCGCAATTATCAATTCTGATGGATGCACTTGAAGCACTGCGCGCTATGATCATAAACTAAACATAGTCATCAACTCGCGCACGGATAATTGAAAAGGAGTTTACTGAACGTGAATTAAATACACAACATTCTTAAGTACACCACCTGCATGTTTTTTGTCATTGGCAATACCCAATGACCCCTTCGATTTAAGCCAATTCCTAATAACTCCCCTTCATTCCCTTGTTGCATCTAAAAATTGTAATCTTAACATTCCGAAAATAATTTTCACAATTTGTGACATTCTTTATTTTTCTCAATGGATGCTAACAGCAGTTATGACACTATGTGGATCATATAGTAGCATAAAATGTTTTAATGTAAAAAATAACGACGAATGTGTTTACCTATAGAAAAATGTTCATCTGATCCATGTAGTGATCACTCGGACCGAGCCCATTATGCTTACCCAGGCAACCATTTATTTTCATCATTCACGCCTGAAAACCAAAGGGAAGCTCATTAAGGCTCAGATGCAGTTATTAATTCGCAATGAAATTGGGCTTTAATTAAGGGATGCATCAATTTCTATCAGAACAGCCCACACATCCACCTCCATAGTCCCAGGCTACCATTAGTGCAGCTCCGCAAGAAAAACCTGGACCAAGGGAAGGAAAAGGCTAGCGGAACCAAAAGCAGCTTGCGCACTCATCCATTGCTCATTGCCATCTAGGCAAGAATTAAGTTAGATTATTTTAGCTGAAATCTCTCAGCCTAGATATAGCTCAATTAAGACAGTGGCAAGAGTAAAAAGGAATTGAACGAACATATAAGAAGACGGAATAAAAGTGAGACTATTTTTAGAAACGACCTTTAAAAGTATATATTTGTGATACTTCTATTTCTGACAACTTGAACTGTTACAAAAAAGAAATTAGCAATTGGTCAAGAGCTTATTGGAGTAAATTCATGATTCCCAAACTAAATGGTGCGTGGAGTAATAAACGAGTGCTAGAATGTAAGATAATCCAAAAAAGTAAAGCAAATTAACATTTTAAAATTGTTTTCATTTTCAATTACCATCGTTTAGTTATTAGGTTTTTCCCGTTTAAAAGATATCGAGCTTAAAAATGCGATATTTCAATTGTATCAAAAATGTCTTTCATAGTCTCATTAAAAGCTAAATGGAATGCAATTTAAACTTTCTACACTAAAATTATAGCGCTGATAAAAATGTCATTACGGAATAAGTGCGTGAAATTCATTTATTTTTTAGATGTACATGTATTTAGTAAGAAGTTCTGGCAAAATCAATATTATCCTTAGCAAATGACTATGTGTAATAAAACGTGTTTTTATTATTATTATTGCTATAAATATACAATAAGTTATGTATGCCTTATTTGTACGTAGTTTTTTATTTGAAATGTGTAATAGCGCAATTTTAAATAAATTAAAATAGATTTTTCTCTCTAGAATACATAAGTTAAAATTAAGTTGTTTAAGCAGAACTACATGTAGAATTGGAAAGACGTACGGCTATGGAAGTAGAATGAAAATGAAGAACCAACATAAACAAATAATAAAGGAGGACCATAAACCCTCTTTAACTATCTTGCCACCAAAATCTTGAAGCATGAGAATAACCTTCCTACGCAGAAATTTGAGCAAAATAACGTTAAAAAATTAATAAGAACCTACTTTGAATTATTGGATCAAAAATCCAGGCTTCACGTGGCAAAACAAGCAAGCCTGGTACGATAGATGTCAAAACGAAAATCTAGGTTCGCAACAGAGGTTATGAGAAATTTCGGCTCAAATCGCACTGCAAATTGAATTACTGTCAGCTATATTTTGTTGTTTCGGCTATCAGTCTTCATTTTCATTCTACTTCCATAGCCGTACGTCTTTCCAAGTTTCGAGAATTTCCGAATGGCTATTCAAATAAGGGTAGCGGTTGAGTACGTATAGATAGTAAGCACCTTACAACAGCCAGAGAAGAAATATTGACAAGAGTAGAAAAACGTTGCCTCGTTTTCAAACAGCAAGTTACGAGATGCTAGACAAAGAGCGCTTACGGTATTTCTGAAATTATACCAACAACCTTCAGTCATAATTATTTCTAAATACGTTGGCTGCGTATCGATTATTTACTCGGGCTGAGCAATTTTGAAAATAGATGTGCAAAAGTAAATATCGTTCTTGTTATTTCCAAGACGTTCAAATTGTTTTGATTGATCAAAAATTTATTATCTTTAATCTACTGTGTAATGTTGCTTATTTGCCGAGAACGTTAACAGCCGTAAATGTACATGTACATGAAAAGTCTCCAAAACCCGGACAACAAAAGTACTTTCACATGGCGTATTTTTTCAGAAAAGACGTCATACCATTCCGGATGGACGCATTTTTTGTCGTTTTTTTTCAGAGCTAAGGCGCACTACAGTTCTTTTTTCTCCCCAAAAATATTGAGACAACATACGATTTCATTCTATCATAAGCTTACACTGTAAGTGCATAATTTTGTTCCCTATGTTTGGTTTTGTAAATATTGTTTAATTGTTAAGCAAAAAAAACATTATCAACCAATTTTTTAAAGCAACAGGGATTTTACAAAGCTATGCACTTACTGTAAATCACCATTTTTAAATATAGTGCATTTAAATAACATTTTTAAATAAAACTTTTTTTTGCTAGTTGCGATCTATATATGGATTGTACATGAATAGTTTATATTTCTGATCAGAAAGATCTCATAATTATTTATCTTAGTTTTTTAACATTTATTTATCAAAATATAAGCATTAAATTAGCAGATATACATGTACATGAACTGTTAAAAATCGATTTTAAAACACCCTGCATCTTAAATTCAATTTCAGCGTCCATTTTTGCAGCATACGATACTTTATTCTCTGGTTTATATGTTGAACAGATGGACACGTTATTGTATCGATGAATTCGTGGAGTATAAAAAGCACGAAATGCTCCAGATTAAAAAAATATTCTCTGCCGATTAAAATTGACTTAATCGGGTTGTATACAGTTAAATATGCACTTTCAGTAATGGCCATTATAGAAAACTGTGCATAAACAGTCAGCCCTGCATAAAGACGATGCAATCTGTATTACTAATGCGAATTTGATATGCCGATTGTGGCGTAATTGTTTAGAGAGGGAGACTTTGCAATCAATTTAATTAGATTGTAGGCGAGGGGATCTGCATGCATACTGAAGTGGATGAAATTCTGATAATAAACATCTATAAGCATGAGAAAATGGACATCTTCCTTGCCTGCGCGGCTCAGACACGCATGTGGGGTGTCAAAAGAAATCTCCATTGTTAGGAAACCATTTAGGGGCAACCATCTTTGAAAATCACGCTTTCAAATCTCACAGCAATAACATTTTGAAAATGTTTAATTGCATGATTGAATAAATAATCATAATACTGTAGCTAGAATGATAGCATTTTTGTGGAAATCTTAAATAAACATTTTTTATTAACAGGTGTATCATATCATGAATGCTGATATCCTGAATTTTTAATCTTATTTTAATCCTCTAGTTGTTCACTTTCGAAGTACTGCACAGGTTGGCGATATTTACACACAAAATGCAAAATTCAAACAATCTATTCAGTGATTACTGCCGGATTAAATTTAAAACAAACATTTGAAAGCGCTTTGTAAACTATTTCCCAATCAGCAATTCTACCGAACAGCATTTGCTGCAACTTCTTAAACAGTTAAACAATTTATCCCGCAAGCCTTGCAGAAGTATGGCATTTTCAGGTTAGTCGATAAAACAATCGCTGAGTTTTGGAACACGCAAATTCGCTCGTTACCAACGAAAGCATCCCTTATTGGTCTCTTCGATGCCCACCACGAGGAGGGGTTCAAACTTCTGTGACGATGTACAAGAGCGATTCGAGTGCTCTTTAGAAAATAAAGTAGAAGAGGGCTTTCTAAAACTAATCTGTTAACTGAACTACGCTCCTGCAGATGGGAAGCACCAAATGGTGCAGCCTGCCTGCCTAATGAGCTGTGCGAGCCTAATTGTAAAAGTTGTTAATTAGATTAATCGAGCCTTTATTCAATTGTTTTTCCCTATATTTCCTCGTCAGATGAAGGCCAGAGGCACATTATAATCACATTATGGCATAACGGAGGCTGATTTATGCTGGGGAAACATTTCTGGAGATTGCATTTTGTCTACGTGCAGAATTTTAATCACAGTTTGCACGTGTTGCAGGGCGGCCCTAACGGCGCTCCCATACATAACTGGATTGCTTTTAAATGGATGAATGCAGTGTGCTACCCTCGCGACCTCTTGCGCTGCTTGCGGATGCGTAGCAAACGATGGCGATGCGACACTCAGACACCCGCTCCATGAAATATTTGTCAAATGGGAAAAGCACTTCACTTCTGCATTTTTCTCGTTAAAAGCATATCAAACAAAATCCGGATGGGATTTATGACCCGACAGCATCCAGTCAGCCAGAATGAGCAATCGGTCATTGGAATGCATATGGAAAAAGATTCTTTAAGAACGCTTAACTTCTGTTTTAATTAGTCTGCCACTGTCAGAAACCAAAAGACGTTAGTCACACAATGGTCGTCTATGTTTGGAATCCCACCCAGTGTCCCAGTAAAAGTTGCTCGTGCGTGGTTACCAAAAAGACCTTATCCCCTTTGGCTATTATCGTCCGCATTGGACAACCCTCTGTCTGGCCACCATGAATGCACATTCAGATGACGTTAATTTACATGGTCAAAAAAAAACCATAAATTACGATATACTGTCTCTAACATTCTAAATGCATGGCGGCAGTTGCCAATCGCAAATAATTTAATTTTTCCGTCAATATTAAAAACAAATTACTCACGTCTATTATAAACTGATAAAAGAGTAAGAAAAATCATGTCATTTGGGGATGCTGTTGGTGACGGCTCGTTAATGGATAGAAATGATTTTAAAGTGAATTATTTCGGTAACGTTTTTTAAAACAGATAATTCAATTAAAATCGAAAAACGAGCAATAAGTGATGTCTTCAAGAGGTTGCATGATGTTCTAATAAAAACTTCTGATATCGGCTAAGAATGAGGAAATGTCTTTAACAAAGTGGTAAAAATTTATTTCTGTGGGAGTGCAAATTAATATGATAATTTCAAAGGAATTTAAAACTTTAACAATTACGAGATGAGAATGCTCGAGATTCAATGTGACGTTTTAGATATATAGTTATTTCTTGAAGCGTAATTATATGGAGCACTCCTTGTAATTAATCCTTCAAGCCACAACGAATTTTAAATGCACTTACTGTATAACGCAGAGGGTTTTATAAAACTAAAATTTCTCCTTACTCAAAGTAAATATTGCCATAATTTTGCGAGGAATGTCGTAAATCAGTAGGGTTAGAATCTTGTCAGCCATTATCATGAGGCTCAAACGAAATAACCAAGCATTCGCATACACATAGCTTTACAAAATTTTCAAATAAAAGCTAATGCTCTAAAAGAAAGTAACAGCAAGTTCCCCTTCATCGGCACGTGCCTATAAATATGCAGCATAGACGCGCATGCTCAAAAACAACTAAACTCTACGCAATTTCGCAAAAAAATTAGCAAAAGTTTTGTATATTAATCACAAATATGGCGTATATAGGTCTACTTATAATTTTCCGCTCATTAACAGTGGCCAATGGGATTTAACAAAATAATTTATGCGACTCACGTGCTCAAAAACATTTTTAGGGACTTATAGCATGCACTTGATCTCTTCTCATATAACAATTGATGAACATGAGTTGATTTGCTCATAAAGTAGGCTTGGTAAAAATTACTTAATGCAACTTTTCAAATATCACTTATCATGAAAACATGAGGAAATCATGGTAAAGCGCGTCTTCTGCATTAACTTATATAGCATGTGGTGTTCCCATAAGAGTATTCAGTGAAAGAGCATGGTGGCTTAGTCAGTCGACACCTACAGATCTGATATTTTCTAGTTACAAACACCCTTTTTGCATTGATTTATTGGTACACCTTGTTTAAGGCAAGATAACTGACGTTCTAGATTCGTCAGAGTGGATTATATCCTAAAAGTATAGAGGTTTTTAAACTGATGTTATTTCGATTTTCGAACACCTTCAACCATGCCAATGTGGCGCCAGTCAAAAAAGCGCCACAGGTAGCTCCGCAGCTCATTATTTTGGTAGGGTAATTTTGAGCTCATAATTAGCCATTTCTCTTACACCTGTAACCTAATTTCCCGATGTAATGCCTCCGCCTAATGTCGGTGTTACAATTAGCTTATGAATACCCACTCGTTTGCGCTGCATTGTTTCTTACTTAAACCCCATTTTCAATTTGGAGAGGAGAGAGGGAAGGCGCCACCATTAAGGCGCTGCCTTAGGAGGAACTCTCCAGTTAAAAGCCCAGGCAGCGATGCGATGCAATGGCCGTGTTCAGATCCCATTCATGGCAATGTTGTGTTATTGGAAAATGTGCATGGCTGGGAGGAGGGCGGCGGGCAAAACGGCTCACAGACGTTAAGTACGATGATTACGTTTGGGATTAATTGCGTGGAGAAGCAATGGCAAGTAATCTGGAGAAAGCACGCCTCGATACGTCATTACAGGAACTCATTATTTAAATGACTTTACCGTGGAAGCGAGCAACTTGGGACACGAACATACTAAGAAAGCCGCCGAGTGGAAAACAGACCAACAAATATCACTACATGAAAAATAAACAGCATCCTTAGCACCAGATGCAACCATAAACACCCATCGACCTTTTAGCAACTAAGCAGCTAAATGAGGTTCTAACTTCAGAAATAACTGCCAAATTCAATTCACTTAAATTCAGTTCAACTCACAATTGTCAGCAAAGATATGCCATGTGGTAAGGGACGTAATCTATCAGCCCGTGATATTTTTTGTTCGGTTTTGATGGTAACCATTATCATTGTCAAACTTAATTTCTGTTAGCTTAGAGCGACCCTTTGGAAGAGAATTCAACGTCTGATGGCGCGCAAGTGGTAATGCAGCTGTGTATTAGTTTAGTTATTTAAATTGCTAATAAATATTCCATTAATATTAAAAAAGTAAGACAAACTTATAAGTTAAAACGTTTCGCATATGGAAAGCAGTTAATTTATGGAAATTGGAAATTTATGGAACGATTGTGCAATCATTTGTAAACTTAAAATACCTGTATTTAAAATGCATTCGCTCGTCTAATTTCATGGACAAAGATTAAAATGTTTTCATTTGTAATGTATATTATAGTGCATGCTGCATACTGGCTTCTTTTCTGCAGTGCCATCTGGAACACTAAAATTATGAGAACTGTGTTGAAAAATCCCAACAAATTCCACGCTTGATTTTTTAAAAACATGTATTGACACTGAAGCAAATAAACTGCATGCCGCTATGTGCGTGTGTTCATTTATAAAGTAGTAGTGCCTATAGTAGGCATGCATTTTCAAACAGAACAGCACGCATAATGTCAAGGAGCATCCAAAAATCTATAGTTTAACAATTATTAAATGACACTACATGATTTAACTAATGTGAATTTCAATGCAACTTTGTGTATACGTGACATCCTCACGCTACGGTACAAGACTAGATATATTTAATGACCCTCATGATTTTTCAAATTATGGAGGTGTGCCTCCAATTCACCGGCCTCTATTAGTCTTATAATGCGATGCTTCCAACAGCAATAACTTGCCATAAAATTCAATTTTCCCACTAGCGTGTATCTCAACTCCTAAAGGCGAACACTTGAAGAACAATTATCCCGAAACCGAAACGATGAGGTTGTAAACCATTGCTTCCGCGAATTTCAAGCAAGGTGGAAGACGCATTTAATTTCGGAATTGCCGAACGAACATTTATTTTGGGAACGCAAGCGTGAACTGCGACGTAGCGCAGCGTGACGCGCAAAATGTCTCCGATTTTTAATGGCCTCGCTCTCAGAACCGGCCTCCTGTGGGATTCGAGCCTGAGCCTATGCAGTGTCTGCGAACAGAGATAGATATAGGATTAATGTGGCTTAATTCAAACTCGCGAGGCAACGCTAGCCAACTTACAATACACTAGTGAAGCCCACAGGATTGCGAAAGGTCTATAAGCACCTCGTAATTTAGAAAAAAGGACACCATTTTATTACTTTAATAATAAACGACATCAAATTTGAATAAAAAATTACGTCAAAATGCAAGATACATGTAAATGTCGGCTTCTTAAGGCATTCGAATTTCAACAGTTAAACTAAAATATATTAACTCATGGTTATTACTATTTCTTAAAATGAAAATGAGGCCATTTAAGGAGGCTGTCGATAACAGATCGTCTTTTTTGTGACATTTTTTAAACAAGTCAATCAATTGAAAGCAATGAGTGACATCTCTTTATGGCAAAGAATAACGTCCATTCACTAAAATTACCTAAAAAGACGTACCTTGATCGTACCATGAGTGTAACACCTCTTCCAATCTCGGACGTGTTTTATGGACGTCCACAAAATAGCTCTGAAGTCAGCAAAAAATTAAGCATATTGTGAAAGCTTATTTTCTTTCAGGCACGATAATCAGTAGTGACAATAAACTTTCTTAAATTTACAGAATTATAAAACTTTTATTTAAAGGATGAATAGAAGGTAGGAACACATTCAGTACCTCCAGTATCCAACATTTTAAATCCGCTCCAGGTTTTCAAATGTTGTTTTCAAACGATCAAGGAGCACTGTTTCTGAATTATTCATACATTTATTTGTATAAATAATTCAGAAATATGTAAATATCGTGTTTGAGATAATACATGTAAATATAAAGAGTGGGTTTTTAAGTGTTGACATTATATTTGACATTTTTTCTCATTTTAAAACAAATGCTTTTTTTTAAAGAAACGAATAAAAGTTTACCATGTCCAAGTAGCACATGTTTCTGAAAACAAAAACATGAAATTGGCGGAATTAACCAGCGAAAGTAGGCAAACTAGCCTTGCAAGAGGCTAGCTGTGTTTGCCCAACTATAGGGGCAGGGATTCTTCTCATCGAAAGCTCGATGTTTTTGTTGGTGTTTATATGGTTAAAGATCATCTAAGGCTAAAGTTCGAAGCTCCTTAAACATTGTAACCAATTACTTATTTAGACGCACATTTTAATATCTCAACCAGTTGGACAGCTCTGCGAAGCTCTGCCAGGCCTCCAATGGAAAGAGGAGTAGAGCAAAGAGAAAAAAAGCACATTACAACGGAGGCTTAATTCCTCTGTGCAGCGTGTCTAAGGTATTCCAGCAGACCCTTCCACAACTCATCGTCAAAGGCACCTCCGCCTCGCAACTGGTGCAAATAAGAGATTAAAAGAAATTTCTGTCAACCGCTGTCTAGACACCCAATTTCGCCCGCAAAGAAACAGCAGCAGCGGAAGAGCAAGAGGACCGTTTCCTTCCCTTCATTTGCTAAATTCCCTAAGTTATGGACGCTCGCTTCGCACGTAGCCCTTACCCGGCATAATCCAGCGCCATCCATTGCGAAAACTTTTAGCGAACGTTTAACTTTGGGAAATTGTTTTCCAGACTGTCACCAGCGTTGCACCAACGCAAGACTGGCATAAGTTGGGTCGCGATTTACAGCGCACGAGGGGAATTAAGGAAGGGGGAGTCTTAGGGGGTGAGGGGGGATGGGAAGGCGACCATCATTTCAGCTCTGTTAAATTTCAACGGTTTCGACGACCCATCACGACATTAAACAACATTCCACATGCCTTCTCCCATTCAGATTGGAGACACAAGAAGACAATTTCCCTCTTGGTGCTGTTTGCCAGAGCCATCGGGAAGAAAAGCTGCGACGACCCTTGATTTACAAGGACATAATTCGTGAATGCCTTTTTGCCGTCGTGCGCATTTGCATGTTTGCCTCATTTGCCCAAACTATCGAGTCGAGGCAAGCACCGCCATCCATAACGAAATTTAGATGCTTCATAAAAAGCTTCATTTGAACATTCGAAATAAATTCTGCCATCAGACATCGCGTTGCGAACAAAGAGCTGGGGAAATATTTAAGCTAATGCAGGCCTCCTGCGGATGCGCTCAAGCGTTGGCCCAAACAACTGATGAACTTTCTGGAATTTACGAAGCGAAGTTTGCACCAGCATCTGCGAGGACTTTTAGCGGAACCTCACCGGAGTCGCCTTTCGCTTTTTATGCGCAGACAAGAAATTGTTAGCCATAAATTGGTGGCAGAAAGCCTGACATTGCTGAGACATAAACTGAACAGAGTACGCATCGAGCAAATTAGAATAAACAATGAATACTCTTTCTGAAAACGACACTCCAGCTCACAATAAAAGGACCTGTATCTACCACGATGTCCCAGTGGACAAGCACCCTGCCTTATTCTACTTTTTGTCATTCTGGAGTTTCTTCCTTAATCCTGCCATGACTGATATTGTAGACGCTGTTGCCAGCTTTATAAACGGTTATTGTCAACAGCCTTCACATCTCACACAACGTTATGATACTTAATACAATATATGGGATTTTGGAGTTATGTTATCCGCACATGTACATTTAATATCTACTGACATTTCACCAGCAAAAATTTATTCACAAAAACGACATCAAATGCTCGATGGCCCCTAATCATAACCGTTGACCTTAGATTTCTCAGGCTTCCATTTGTTTTATACAATGATTCTTGCTTGTAATTGCAATGACAAATGCGGGCATACTGTATCAATACAATAATGGCCTACTTTGATTCCATTATATGCTTTCATATTTGTATTCCTAAAAGCTAATTTTTGATGATTCACTCACTGTTAGCGTGTTTATCAGACCTGATGATTATTGGTGATTTTCACCAATATTGTATACAAACCTGGATGGAAAAGTTGAATATGGTCATAAATGGATTTTATATGCCATACATAACCATCTATGAGATAGATATGGCCATGTATAAGTCCATATATAGTCATATAGTTACATCGCCATCAATATCAACTTGACCTAAAGCCATATAATGGTACATGTATGGCTGCTTACTTAGCCATTTATGGAAAAAAGTCGATTTCATACTGAAGAATTTCTATAATACTTACTTCCCTTAAAATCTGTAATGCAGTACATGCTAATATAAATAAAATGTTAAATTTAATATAATATGTTACTGCATTATATTTTCCAGGTATGGACATATGTAGAGATAAATGTGACCATATCAGTAAATATGTTGACATATGTCGTCAGATAAAACCACATAATTTAAATGGACATATATGGCCAAATAAATTGTAGGTCTGTTTGTGGCCAATTTCCGGTCTAACCATATATGGAATAAGTTTTATATGTCCATATATGGCCCATGTTTACGATTTCCAAACGAGAATTCCTGATACTTTTATCATTTGAACAGCAATATCTACTGAGTACATGCAGCATAAATAATCTGCTGTTTTGTCTAATAAAGCAAGGATAAGTCATAGTACATCTAAGCGTTACTTATTATTTCCAGATCTATTTCCTTAAATATCGACCTCTTTTTATCATCTTCGTTTAATCACAATGCGATGTTCACACAGTGTATTAGGTTATAATATTTCTATGGTTGCACACCGCCTTTACAGCATTCATAGAGCTAATCGCAATAGTTTGCATTGCCACAATTAAAAGGGCCAATGGATAGGGCTAAGTCACTGCTTACATTGAAAATAAAAAAATCGCGTTCAATAACTTTTATTCCATGCATTGTGCCATTCGTATTATTATTTTGAAAATGAATGCAATGGCGGATGCATCGCGCGCATTTGTCACGAAAGTTGCCAAGCCCAAATTACCATCGGTTGACAATGACAAATTCGGCGCTATATGAATCCAGGAAATTTTGCGCAGAAAAGACCGTGGCTTAATGCGTGTCTCCCAGCACAATGGAAACACAAGCAACACGTAGTTTGCATTAACGGAAGAAAAATGTAAATGAAGCCGAGAGGGAGAGAAAATGGAAACGAGCAACACACTGAGCGCCATTGCCGGGCACAGGCTTTATCTTACTTAAAAAATACATTATATTCCCGTTTGTACATAGCGGGTCTATTTGCATAACCCACCCATCCTCTGACTAGATATGCGCACCCCATCGCATCCATTTTTAATATGGACACGACCAGTGCGGGGATCTTCCTTAAAAATTCGGGGAAAATCGGTAGTTTGTCATACAGAATCGTGTGAACAAAGAGCAAGGGGTTGTGCAGCATCTACAAACCGTATCAATAACAGTTTCAGGCAATTTATTGTAAATATAATGATGGTTTGGTAAACGAGTCACAAAAGACAACTTTAACTGTCGTTAATCGTTACAACTTTAACGGCCTTTAGTATTTTTTAAAATGCCAATATAGCTCTTTCTATAAAAATAATACATTTGTTTGTAGTTTGTTTCTGACATAGAAACATGTTCTGATTAACATGCGACTAAAATAGTCATAGAAATCAAATTAATCTACTAAAGTAAACCGTTAAAAATCGTTCAGTCAGCGTTTAATTGCATGACGCACTGTATTAAAGGGGACTCTGGTTGCAATGTCCATAGCTGCCTATAGATGGCGCTGCAGTCACACAAATTTAGACTTATACGTATCTGTACATGTATAATCGGAATAACATTTATTTTGCATTATTTACAAACACCAGAAAGAGTTTAAATATCGCTTTAGCATTGCCCTTTTGTCAGAGAAAAACAAATGTAAAGTTGTAACTACATGTTGTGCATGCATACAACAATTCGCTCGCTTAATGTAAAATACACATTGCATGTTACATGTCATTAACAAAATACTATGTAGTAAAAATTTTCGTATGTTTGTAATATATGGCAGCTCTGAAGTTCGTAAATCAACACAGTCGACAATCCGGACTATTCCTGAAATTTCGAATTGCAATTAGATTAATCAATGGTACTTATTAAAATACGATTTGTTTTACGGCGCGACTAAACCATAAATCATCGCGTGTGCGTACTTGTGCGTGACGACGTCTTTGTTCCCTAAATTACATTCGTGACAAATTGAGCGAATAAAATTAACTAAACTGCACAAATTTCGTGTCAACAACATTAATAAACATTTCAAAATAGAAATCTTAAAAATGCGGCTTCTCAAATGATGAATGAAAGCTGGAAAACCTTTTGCCACTAACGTTTGTATGCGGTTATAGCAAGTTAGGCTTTTTATAAGCCTAATACCTGCTAATGTATTTGAAATGGAACGCAGTGACTTCGTCTAACGTTGAATTAAGATTTCTAATGTTTAAAAAATCAAACTGCAATTTAAGTTCAACGGGTGTTTTTCATGCTACTGGTAATGAAGCATACATTGTACTGTACAACGTTCTAACATCAGGAAAGGTTGTATGATACTAAAATTATTTTTAATTTAGTATGTTTAAAGCAAGTCTGCATTTAAATTCTAGTAACTGAACTTCGATTGCATGATTTTCTATGTAACATTACCTTGGGATATTGTTTTTAATTAACGCGAAGGGTCTAATTTTGAATATAATCTATTGTGACGTTTTTTGCATTATGCATCACTTAAAATTTTCGTTCATAAATATCCTCTATGATTACAACATATGTGTGGTGATTTAAATGTGATCTAACATGTATATTAATTTTACTGTATTTCGGTTTTCTTCTAAAGACAATCTCACTGATGTTTGCTTTCTATGTAATGCATGCAAATACTGTATAAATAAAATTCTAGTATGAATATAAGTCACTGTATTATATTTTCCATGAATGGGCATATAAAATATACTGCAAATACAGTATTACCCTATCTACATGTATAAATGAACACATAAATGGCAAGATAGGTCGTTTGAATGTGTCTAATTTCTGGTCTAACCATACAAGGAATAAGTCATATACGTCCATATATGACCCATATACATGTATACTTTTCCACCCGGGTACCCATAAGCATAAACGTATAATTACCAGAAATAATTCATTCAAGAAATGAATACATTTCTAAGAAAACATTCTTTGAAATGTCTGATTTTATTTCAATCAGAGATACAAGCTTCCACAAGAGGTTGGATATGGAAAATCGCCGCATAAAACCTGAAAGTATGAATGGCCATATCAGCTATAAATAAAATTTGCCAAATCCAAGTGTTGGTAGACGTATTAAAATGTCCGACCTCTTTGTTTCTCTCCCATTCCAAAGAGCAGGAGGATGTTGAGGGTGTGGGTGCAGGCGAAAGCTAGTAATGTACTTGAATTTTTCAGCATCAATTCGTGTTTTACGAGAGCACTTCCTTCTAATATTAATACTATTCTTCCGAAATCCATAATGGTCCAGGTGGGACGCGTTTCTAATACGACTGAGTGGTCGTCCCGCACCAGACCTGCTCCACGATGCACCAAGTCGAGTGTCGTCATGAAATATTCACGATGACCCTCGCCTCTCCTCCGTTTTTTATCCGGGGTGTCTGCACTCTCGTCATGCGCTGAACGCAGCCAAATGCCTTTTTGCAAAGTGTAATTTCCCCTGCCATTTGATTGAATTAGCATAAACAATAGGTCGTCTATGGCGCGCCATGACAAGGGACGTTGATGTATGTCTGAGAGCGAAAACTGCCGCTATCTTGACATTAGCCCCGCTCCAAATTCAGACACTTAGCCAAAAAGCCACGCGCAGCTACGGGAACAAAAACACGGCAAGAAAATAAGACGAGAAAACTCATTAACGGGCAACGATGTGCGAGCGAAATTATAGTCCATTAGCGAGATCTCATTTTTAACGTTTATGTCAAAAGTCGGGATGAAGCCAGCGAGCGTGTTTATGGCGCGAGCGAGCAAAAAGGATTTTAGAGCTCTAATAACCATGTAGGACGAGTTTAATTTGCACCCCCGAATAAAATATCCATAAAGGAAACAACGGGAAAAAAACAGGTCGTGTTTTCACGCAACCACACTTCCGAGTTTTCCGACAGATCGCGAAGTTGTAAAAAAAACAAGAATGTTGTCGTGGATTTTCCCTATTCGACAGAGGAAAAGGCCTGATGTCATCACATCAAGCAGGATTCAGCATCAAGTTGCTGCTAACACACGTGCATGACATTGCACGCGGAGGGCGTCCATGAAGGACGTCCGAGGTCTGATTTGTGTCTAAGTTCTTGAATATACAGTAGAGCACCGTATTGCACTTTAAAAATTAATGAATTGCTTACAACGTCTAAAAAAGGTTGGTATGTAAACAATGTCCTCAAATAACACCATTACAATAATGTGTTAATATACATGTATAAATATAAGGTCGAAGGTCAAGTGCCCTAACTCAAACGACATATTTTGAATAATGATCTGATTTTATGTGGAAATAAGAAACTATTTTAAATTGATATTAATGTCATTTAATCAGGAAATATGATGGCAATTGACAGGGACATTACGACATCAGCATTTGGTCAAAGCCCTAACCAAAATGACGTGCTTTTTGTCCAACTAAGTGTAGTTTCTAATTTGTATGAGGTAATTGCAATACAATAAACAGCACTGCTGTTTAGTGTACAATGTGCACATACTAATTTGCGCAATATTGTCACCTAAGTTTTATTTGGCCTTCAACATGTAAAGAGAGAACACATCGATGTTCTCGCGATAATATTGGTTTTAAACAGGTCTTTTTGTCAACTTTTTAGTGGCAATTATTTGCTACCAATTCGATAATTGCATCAAATTTAACCAATTTACTACCCGCAGGCACGACCAGCGTCATGTATAATACATGACTGTATTCTTATGTTATTGATGAATTTGTTCTCAGATTCAAGTATTTCGTTATTATTGTAATAACTGGTATAAGTCGTGAAACAGTTTATAAGTGTGTATAGCACTCTGAGCATAATCTAACTCCATAAGAAAGCTATCCTCTTTTGGAAATCTCAAATCCAACACTGTTCAACAATATATCAACACATTCAACAACATGAACACTATACATGCATATAACGAGGACGTTTCCATGGACACAATATCACAAATTTTGCTAACAATGCGCACATTTTATACCCTTTTCTTAATCACCTGTGGAACTATTTTCATTAAAACCACGAAAAGTAATTTACTGCACACAGTAGGTTATAGCTTATTATTATTAAAAAATTTATTTAAAAAAAAGCTGAAGGCACCATCTAGCAGACAGTTGAACCTGCCTCACACGACCACTATTCAACGAAGCAAAAATCGTCTCTAATTATGCAAATACTGCCATTAAGCGTAATGGCGTGACGCAGCAGATTCGGGTGGCAGAGAGCGCTAACAGAATGAAAGGAGGCCCAAAAAGTTTGGACAAAAAAGGCTTCTTGGGTGAGTGTTGGTTGCGCTTTTGCGACCACTGCCGGCTTCCTTTAGCGCCTCCTCGAGACAACATTCATGCGGGACATTTCATCAGCGATCTCATTGTGTTCAAATGTAATGTTAATCTGAGATTCCCATAGCCCGTGACACGACGGTTTACTTTCAACAGCAACCACTTGAAGTTGGGGAGTACAATGGGCAGTACTTCCGTACTTCATGGCCCATGTGCGGTTGGTCTCCTTCCCTTCAATGCCACTCTAGCCCTTGGCTTAAATTCTTCTTCTTCGCAAAAGCCTCCCCCACTCTCACCACCCTCTCGCTTCAATCCTCTCCACTGTCAGAGTTCTTGAAACACCAAGGAAGACTTCCGAGGCTAACAATGCTTTCAAAATAAAAGCTTTTTTTACAAGACACTCGTTGCGTTTACATACAAAAAGATGAAACGTCTTATCTTCCGCCAACTTTTAGGCGTTCGTTCGCGCTCCCCTGAAGCCGCTGACAAGAGCGCCATCGTGACAGCTCCAATCAAGTGTACGACATATGCAAATCTGCCCAGGGAAACGCAATTGAAAATGCATTTACGAAGCGTAAAAAACATCCCACTCAGTGTATGATACTCGAGTCTGCAGACGTGCAGTTATGCCAGATTTAAGGGTCATTCCTAAATGCGCTATTTGGTTTACATGTACTTCGGATAAGTGGCACTCAAAAATTATGTCCAACTTTAGATTCCAATACATATCGCAACAATGATGGTAGAGCCCGCCCTCATTTTATTTCATAAAATTTCGTAAAGATAGCATTCTTTATCTCCATCAAAAAACAACGTCTGGTATTATAAGTTAATTGATGCCCTTTCACGAAAAATGGCATGCATTGAAATCTTACAAATGTAAATTAGGACAACGCCCAGTACATACAGACTGTAGGGCTCATTTTCAACGTTTCTTTAAAATGTCGATTAGTTCATTGTCGATTAATCTGGTAATGTTTATCTGGATTATTTGAATAATATATTGAAAGGTTTTCATATTGTGCATTAACGGTAACACATAATTAAATCTTGGTCCTATACGTCTGGAAAATAAAATTGAATAAAGGTGCATCAACCCCACGTTGGCTAACTAAAAACGTCATGAGTAATGCCGATTTACTTTTGTGAGAATTTCGAAACAATTCACTCGAATGTTATTTAACAGTTTTTGCACGTCTGTTGAATTTCTGCGTGTCAGCTTGCGGGTTGGACCAAGCCATGGGAATTATTAATTGCTTCTCATTACCATATTATTCATCTCAAACTAAGACGCCGTTGACATCGGTACGTTTATTAACCAGTCTTTAGTTGCCATCCTTCTTACAACGGACGAATAATTTATTCGTCTCAATTTGTAACTGGAGAAACTAGAAAACAGCGGGGGCTCTTGGGTGTGCTTCGCATGATGGATTTCCCAAATCCAATTTTGATAAGAAATATTTGCAAGCAAATTTAAAAACCGAGAAGTTTTAACAGTGTAATTGGATATGTACCGGGCGTGGTGCTTTTCCTAGTAATTACAAATTATCAAGCACCTACTGCATTAAATTGCAAAAACTATAGATTATGACTGAATGCGCTTTGTGAAAAATCAAATCGTATTGCAAAGATTATTGCAGAAGAGCCATAGGACTTTGAGAACGTCAAATATATTTTAACCACTTCTCACGCATTTCAAAGCATATCAACCTTGTACAAAAACAAATTGGAACAAGCATTAACCCAAATATGAGTTTATAATTTTCATAGCTTTAAGGTAGGAAAATAAGACAATGACTCACTGATGGGCCCAAACAGAAATTGTTAGAGCCTTGAATTGTTCCAAGAATATACCTTAGGTGCCACAATCGCCCACTAAGAAGGGATTTTGTCGAAAGATTCATTCGGTCAAGGGGTACATATTTCTTTCATACCCTTTCTGGGTTAATATTTCTCCTGAATCTATCATGCTACAACTTTCATAATTTTACAGTAATGTTCATAAGATGCCAAAAATTAACACTAAAAGGGAAATTTGTCGAAAGATCTTTCTAAGGGGGCTAATTGGAAGATTAAATGTTTCTCCCGAACCATCTTTGGAGGTTTATTAGCAGGAAGAAACCCGTTTTCGGAAGCCACGTGTTTATTTTTTATGAATAAACAGCACATAACCAAATAATCGATTGGTTCCAGCGTCATACCTTATATTAAAAATCCCTAGTTTGTCTTCATGTAAGCTTATGGAGTTATGCATTTGTCTTTCGCGTGAATCGCATTTGATTAATTGTCATCATATCTAAACACCGATTTGATGGCACCTAAATTGACTGCCTGCTCGGCAGGGATGCGACTGCAAGATCAAGCATTCGTTTTGATATATTAAACGGGTGTGCAAGGTGCTCACCTATCTTTTTTTTGAACAGCTTCTAAAAGTGTTTGCTTTGCGATGAAGAATCGCATCGCCCAGCGGGGATACGACTAGTCTGGACAAGAGATGAAATCCATGGCTCCCACCAGGTGGTGCTTTCGACACCTGGGATCAGGAGGGGTGCTCCTATTAATACGCCTATCACCCTGCCATAAATAACAAAAATGTGGCAGTTGATGAAACGCAGAAACCTGAAGAAGAAGCAAGCAATCTAAATACATTTCGTATGATGTAATTGAGGGTACTCATACAGGATGTAACGTCATTTTTAAGATTTAAAAATTGTTACTTATAAATCACTGAATTAGAACATGTTGCTATTAAAAACTAAATTTAAAATGACCAAACCGAATAATAGGGAAACGTATTTATTTATTGCATAGTCTACATCTCGACCGGAAGACCTGCTTTTGATCAGTGTGCCATTTTTGTACCAACGATTTGACTGTAGGCAACGTGCCTTAAAACAAGAACGCAGCTGTGAAATGGTTTATATCTAGATATTAGGGTAATAAGATTCCTGTTATAAATAATTTCCTAATGTTTTCCCAAGTAGCGAAAATATTACTGCAACTAAAATGTCTTAAAATGCAGTACAACAGCACGTAAATCACAGATGACACATTGATGCCAATTATACACATAGTGTGATTGTTTTTTACTGTGTTTAATTTGACGAAACTGGATTTCGTATAAGAAATTTTCATTCAGTTCATATTCTTTGGTATTGTTTATTCATGATTCCCAACTTTGAAGAAGCAATCTACTATCCACTGTCCTACTGTTTTCTGCTTTAATATTACATAAATCAATCGTTCACATAAGATTACGTGGATAACGTGACCAGTTGTGTACCTTGTTCTGCATCAAGACGGTGCAATGAAGCTTTGTTACTCTTGTCCTTGAATTAAATTTTTTTTTCTTTATAAAAGGGAGAGATGTAAAATTATGCACAGTTATTTGAGTGTTATACATGCAAACAAAACACAAGGGCACTTTGCTGTAATCCTACTTAAAATGGCAAAAAACCTTAAGGAGTGTTCCTCAATTGAATGAAATTCAAATAAAACGAATGACATGCTCAGTTTGGAGTCCATAAAAATCATTCCAAAATTAATGGCATGATGCACTTGATCGACGGTTTTACCCAAGATCGACTCTGTTAATGGGTCGTGAGACCTATCTATGCAGTGTCACAATATCGGATTTTGTGCAATGTAGTGCAGTACAGTGCAGGGTGACCGCTTGTTGTAACGTTTGTCAGGATGGTAGGAGTAAGAAGAGAAGCAGAGAAAAGCGTGCAATTGGGGCCATAATTTTCAATTTCTAGGAGAATCAGGCTAACTGCTCTCAATGCACTTTGCCAGTCATTGTGCCTCGACTGCGGAAATCCTCTTCGAATCAATTGGGAGTCATTTCGGAAATAAATTAATCTACCGATCATCCCACAATTGCTGCCAAAAGACGGGACTTAATTCCCTGTGTAACTGACTCTCTTGATTAATGAATACCTACGGAATTGAACGAGCAACTGCGTCTCACCGACAAACAGCCAAATATAGGATCCGGAATGATAACGCGCAGGGGTCCTTTATGGAGGGCACCAGGGCCCCAGCGACGAAACATTATTCCTAGATTTGCGAGGCCTTCGCTGATAAGGCGAAAACACGACCACGAGATTGTTGGGCGTGGCTTAATAACCTCGTTTAATTCGGAAATTAAGAATAGTCGCGGGAATGCATTGTTAACTAAGACGGGACATGTCTACGTGTAAAACAACAGAACTTGGTGGAATTAAATCCGCAAACTGTCAGTCTGCTGTTTCCAGAGAATATACACGTGCAACAATCCGTTGAATTCAATAGAAAGTTAGACTGAGCAAATAGGATGCCCACCATGCAAAACAAATAAATTTTTGCATCAAATACTTATAATCTATGCATTCATTTATTTTCCGTGCAGAACTGGTCGTCCACTAAGTTCAATTCATTGATATAATTTGAAGATGTTCAGCCAAATAAAAAATTAAAAAACACGGAAAGAAATTCAGCATGCAACCCCAGTGTCCCTTTTCGGCGGTTTCAATTAAGGGAAAAGCCAGTTTTTGGAAGTTATGTTTTGGATTTCTCCATGCTTGTTTATTTATTTTCATGAATAAAACGGGTATTTAAAAATGAAATAAAAGATCCAAGCAAACGACCAATTGAACAAGGGGAAAAACTATTTTTGGTCGTTTAAGGTGGACACTTTTCGATCAGGTTTAAACAACAAATAAAACTAATTTTGGGCTTCTCCGTATGGAAAAGACAAATATGGACCATATGTAGGTCTATTATGAACAAATTGTATTTGACTTATTCCATATATGGCTAGACGACAAATGGATTTATAAGTCATATATCCATGTATTACCCCACATATGGCTCTTTCTGGACGGTATTTTTCTACACCTTATCAGAGTAAGTTAAGTGTAGGTGTGAAGCGTTTTGAAATGCCTCATACTTTTCAAGACGCGCTGATGAGGGTCACCTTCGTCCACATGCTGGCGGCGATCTGATCTGCGTAAAAAAAAAAAGCGTAGCGCTTACTAATCCCTAAGCCTTCTCTACTGACTTGCCAGGGCCGTTATTGTTATTGTTCAGACGCTAAGCCTAGCACCACCGTTAACAAGACTGGCGAAGTCTCATTAAGCGCAGGCAGGCTTAGGCGGCATTTGCAAATTAAAGTGCAGATACTCTTTCCCGGGCGCTAATTATGAGTTATTTCGGCTATCAAAGCAAATTTTGCGGTTTTCAGCAAGAAGGAGCTGCAAAAGGTTGCGCACTCTTGGTGGGCTAGGCCTAGCTGCGAAGCTGCAGATCTTGGGCGGCTGTTTAGTTTTAAGCCTGTTTATTTTTGGATTTAGGTTAATGACGGAAAATTTCGTCGAATTTTCGCTCTGCCGTAGCCGGAGCAAAGATGCCTGTTTAATAATAAGATAACGGATTTTCTTCGTCTGTACATTTGGGTTTGGGACGCTACAGGATCGAAAGTTGGCTATGCCCTCTTTGGCGTCCCTAATTCCCCCAACTCCCAACATTTCTGGCCCGCTGATGATGGCGCATTTTCCAAGGAAGCGAGTACATTATAAACATTGAGCAAAATTAATTAGCGTAGGAGACTCAGCAGATGAAATATTTGCTATGAAGTTTACTCGGGCTCAGCGTGGATTACTGAAGATTAGAAGTGCCGTTACGAAAAACAAACTCATTTGCAGTGAATAAGGGAGTCGCTAGTGTAAACAGAGACCAACAACTCACACTCATCAATAACCATTATCAGTCGACATCGCAAACTAGGCGAGTCTCTGTAGATTTTGCTCTTGGCAGCGGAGAAAACTTGCCTGCCAACTTTCCACGCTGAGAAACTCTGTGACACACAAGTTCATAAGACGTGGTGTGTTGCCTATCCAAAACGACGCGCTGCAGTGCCTCTGACGGTCGTTGTTTCAAAACAATTTGTAGACGAAAACGAAATAGAAATCGAACAAGGGAAGATTGAGTTGTGGGACAGTTTTGTCCAGAGTTCTCCCAAGAATAACATTTTTGAATTACTCGAGTTTTTCAGTTTCTTTAGCTAATTTCCATGACCACCCTGAACGCTGAAATTGCAAACGGCAGGCATTCAAATGTGGATATCTTCATATGCAGGACTGACATTTTTTGCTATTTGCTATTAACAAATAACAAGTATTGGTATCTTCCAGCTAAATTAAATAGTTTCCATAACTTTTCCATGCCGTTAAATTTTTTCAATCGTATTTAAAATATAAAGTTTGAACACATTTTGTTAAAAAGAATGTATGCTAATAAATGGAAATTCCTTTAAAGCGAATTTGAACTTTCCAAAAATGTTCAGTAAATCAATCAAAGGTACATAATTTAATCTGCATAATGTCAATATCACAACGTTTTCACTACTTCTATGACCTGAATTTTATTTTTTGACTTTTCTATAACATATTATGTCACTAGGCACCTACATGAAAGCAAATGCAATACTGATATGTTGAATTTACCTGACGTTTTCAGGTTTGGGGAAACCTTGTTGCCACGTGATAATTTTGTACCTGGAGCCCACCCTCAAAAGTGCAAGAGTTGTTAGAACAGAAGATGGCTTCAGTCAATCAAGGGAAATCTATTCGCCTTAAATTACATAAAATCTCAGTGGTAACTCCGGGATGGAGTGCTTCACGTCCCTTTCTATAACGTAATTGATAAAATAAGTGTTCTGTATCCATAAAGTTAAATATTTAACACGGAGGCGCCAACACGTTATTTTGTCGCCTATGCCCCCTAAGAGGGCAATCACTGGTATCACCAAAGCCAAACACATACTGACCCAATCAAGGACAGGATTTCAGAAATGTCATGATAATTTGGACAAAAAAGTTCACATACAATAAATCAAGAAATAAAAACTGCCAAACAAATATTACCAAGTTTTTTTAAACTTTTACAGCTGTTTTCAGAATTTATTAATCTACTCTAAGTGTGTTGTGCAATAATATCAAGCAAGTCTCGGCACTGCAACAGAAAAACTTTTGTTCAGCATTAAATTCAGACGAAGTTTACGGAACCTCCTTCGCATAATTTGCAATTTTTTTTGTAAGCATTTCCTTCGAGAACTCGGTAGCAGAAACGCTTACATTTCTTGAAATTTCGTTATGCACAATACCTTCTTGGAATTTTTTTCTCTTAACGGCCATACCATTAAGTCGCAAAATGCTTAATGTTATCCAACTTATAAACAAGGCCGTAAAAATGATATAACGTTTTCGTCTAAACTAAATAAATCACGGGTTTCCGCGAACTTTTTTTTTGAGAAAGCGAATGGATGGCTTCATTGAGCAGCTCGCATTCAGGCAAAACAACTGCGAGCAAAACAAAAAATACAGCTTCATTTGCTTTTCCATGCAGCATCCAGAAGCTTTCGTTTGTATCGGGTAAGGCTTAATCCGATCTACTTAGTTATTCGCATGCTTTCCTGAGCCCTTTTCTTAATTGC
>JAQIXS010000221.1:0-56904 GCA_034700785.1 Rossiulus vilnensis | reverse complement strand
TACAAGTTAGCGAAATTTCCAAATTATGGAGTTCCATTTTACCGAGAGTTGACTGTATGCGAATTGATGAGAACAACTATAGCAGTATTTCGGAAAGGAATCGGGTGCCCTTGTTTATCCGCTAAAATGTTTTCTATGGTGCCAACAACTGTTTAGATCCGATTAAAAACAGACTTAATAAATACGTATCGCAAATGGAATACACGGAAACTTTGTCAAGCAAAAAACAAAGGCTCGCTCATTAGTACCATCAATTCATCTGTTTTCGTTTCTGAAAACTATTTGGGATTATTAATTCCGCTCACAACCTTGATCCAGTGAAAGCTGGGACTATTAGGCTCATTGTTTCCGCAGTCTGTTGGACGATTGTTGTTAATGAACAATGGCCTCCGGATGACTATACTGGCAACGTCATCGGATAGCATCAAAACATGTTTTCTAGATTCCTCATCGTTATATGTTTCTCGTTTGTCGGAGCAATTAGACACCTGTTTCTTCAGGGCCTTGGAGTCCACACGTGGCATACGTCAAAACAAAAATGTGAACGAATGTTTACAAATGTTCAGTCCCTTGTGCCTTTCAGTCTCCTTGGCCTCCATTTTGGACACGATTATTTTGGTACTGACTTATCTAGGTTAAAGTTCCCATTTTCCCCGAAACTCTACGGCTTCCCCATCCAGCAATAGTAAATGAAAATAGCTTGCATTATTTATATTGAAAGTCATATAAATAATGGTTCTGACCAGTTAAAGTCAAATAGAAGGAATTGGTCAACCATATTGGGGTCAGGGAAAATCTAACCTCCATGTTGACCTATGGTTTCATGGAAGGCAAATACAAATTATGCCAAGTAAAAAGAAGCACTAAGCCATGTTTGGGTTTCCTGTCATTGCACCTGGATTGACATCGTGATTCAAGTTAAGAAATCCCCTGACTTGATAAAAATATTTCAAAGTTCTCCTGGTCCTGTGGGAATCCTGTTAATAGATGTTTGATAAATGAGGAGTTTGGTAGTGTTGATGATATCAGATCTTTAACAAATTTAGTCTGTCTTTTAAGTCTGAGTTTTAAGATAATAATTTTACCAATTTCGCAAATTTTACCCCAAAAATGAAGTATTGTTTGTGTTTAGGCCAGGTGATAACCAGAGGTGCTAAGTACGAAACCAGTTATTCAAATATGAATGGTCTTCGAGGAAAATTTTCAAGCCATTTTTAACTCAAATGCAGAAATTTGAAAAACAATTTGAAAAGCAAATACTGATAACAATTGCTAAATTTGTTTACCTGCGTAGGATTGGTCGTCCACTAGGGTCTGGGTCATTTTCCATACTTTGTTTATAAAAAGTGAACATAGTTAAAAGAACCTTACATATTTGTGCTTCTAATACTTGTTCTAATTGCTAGATTTATGCTTAGGCGACATATTCTAGAGGCTACATATTTTTATACTCTAAAAATGTCCCTTTTGTTTATAAAAAAACTAAATTTGAAGAACCACACATTACCCAACACACTTTTACCTCAAATACTAATTATAATTGCTAAATTTATGTTTTCCAACCTAGATGTGGTCGTCCACTAGGCACTGTTACTTTTTGTAAACTGAAAATGTCCTATTTATTTATAAAATTCAAAAGAAACTTGCGACCTCCGAAAACGTTTTCCTCTCAACGATACCTCAACGATACGTGGTTTCTTATCATTCAAATTGGTTTTAATTTGTATTTGAAGTAAAGAAAGCATTTTCAAATTATAAATATCTCCGGTTTCTTGAAATGCTCGCTAGGTGGCACTCGCATCGGGAACCACCCCCCTGTGACGTAGACGGTGACGCGTCCAATCAAATCGCTTTCCGCCAGGCTCCCAATGCGTTCCACAGCTTTCAAAAAACGGCATTGCAACCTGTTCCACTCCGTTCGGCAATCGAGATGCTCACTGGCTCCGGCCTACGAATCTGTTGACGGATCAGCTAGTTTGAAAGTAATTGCCCGTTCGGGAAGTTTCTCTTACCTGTGGGTGCCTGTGACGTCAGCGCCCCTAGGGGCGCCCTCTGGCGGTCGCGATTTCTACTATAAACGTTCTACTATAAATGGAACGTCAGATTCGAATTCGATGCCTGCCGTTTGGATCGCTGATCTGCCACGGATTGAGCTCTGGTTTTCGCCCACAAAGAGGGTCCAAAGAGGGTTGAAGATCACGGACATCAATTTCGATTGACAGCGTCAATGTGGCGATCATCTTGTGCAGCAGAGAAAGTTCGAAATCCTGTGATGGTGGGTGCAAACGGTTTCGTGTTCTGTTTTTCGAATTTTTGAATTTATTATCTACGATCGATGGCCTGCCGAAGTGATTATCGTTTATTTGCTTTAAAGTTTCTCCGATTTGAAGCGGTTTGTTAAGTTTTTAATCCGAACTGGAAAAAAGTTGTTCGGCTTGAAGGATTTCATCATCAGTTGGATCCAGCCTTGACCACGGACTGAAAGTTTTGGATTTTTTCTGGAACGATTAGCCGATTCGGTTTTGGAATATATGCTTGGACCCATATCAAGTGCCATTTGACATTACACCTGGATCGATTACCAATTCGGTCTGATGAGTTGGTCCCAGTTTTCACAATGAACTGAAAGTTTTGCATGTTTTTATTTGGAACGATTTGGGTCTGGACCGCAGATCAATATCTTTTAAATATCAGTGAAGAGATTTGACATCGATGCTGCTTGATATCGATGTGTTCGATATTATCATCAGTTGGTTCCAGTCTTGAGTCTTGACATACTGAATATTTTCGATTTTATTGGAACGATTCGGTATTTTATCATCAGTTGTCCCCAGTCTTGACGATGGACTGAAAATTTTGTTGTTTCTGAAACTATTGACGTATTCGATATCGATACAGATTTCATATCGCTAATAGATTCGAAATCGGATCGATATCCGCTGATGCGAGAGCTAAAGCACGCATCTGACCACTGACTTCGAAATCGACACCCGATCGAGTGAGCGGATACGATCCGTAGCCCGGATGGCAGACCGGTCCCGGCAGGGGCCCGAAGGCAATGTGCGGCTGGTGGATTTCCTGCGGGTTACCCCTTCGGATGCTGGGGGTGCCGGCAACGGGCTGCGGAAGTGCTCGTACGCGGCCAAGTGCGGCTCCCTGCTCGACCTCTCGCAGCTAGGCCGGGAGGCGGATGAGGTCGAGGGCCACGGCAGGCTCAGGAGGGTGCTCACGGCCCAGACCCGTCGCAAGAAGCGCCCCCTGCCGGGCTACACCCTCAGCGCAGCCGTCATGAAGGAACCCCTCAGGGTGATCCACTCTGTGCCACTCAACTTCACCCATTGGTAAGTGAAGCTTAAGGCCCCCTTTACACTTGTTTTTTTTCCCCGTCTTTTCCGCCTTCTGTCCGTAAATCCTGTGTGTAAACAGCAAAAAATGACGGAATGAAATGAAGCACAAGCTTGACGGATTACCCGTCGTTTCAGTCGTCAGGTGTCAGGTGAAATGACGTGTAAACAGGCGTTTCACGTCTAATAATGTTGAAAAAAAACGCGATTTCATCCCGGAATTCGTGGATATTTCCTGGAGCTCTCCATGTTTATGGAAAAAACTGACCCCTAGTAACTTAATGCTAATAAAAGATAGGCGTCATACAGTGTAGTATTAATGGAATGTATTGCACTTAGGCATGGTGATGATTTTGCAGTATAGGAATCGTTAGACACTATACCATTTGCTAAAATTATTTTATAATTGGTGTAATCAATTGGAGCCGATCACGGCGGATATGCATCCTCGGTCATCCAGAAATGGTAGGCACAATCACAACGTTAAAAATAAATTACGTTCCATCATTAAGTTGACCTTGGATAATGCATATTCTTTTGAACAACCTATCTTTGGTCCATTTGCCTTGGTTTTTGAAGTCTTGTGAAGATAATGCAATAAGGCAATTGTCATCCATATTATAGGCTCTTGTACGACAGCGGTGTGCACCTGACAACACTGACTACGAAATGAAAGCAAAATAGACGTGTAAACACTTAATTTTTCACCTTATATGGCAGCTCCCCTGAAGCGGAAACGGAAATGACGAGGGAAGGTGAACTAACTTAGAGACTAACTTGTAACTTGTACCCTCAAGTCACCAGCATCATTGCAGAACTATGTGCAAAAAGACATGACATTTCAATGCTAAATCACGTTAAATATCAGTAAAGATTTACTTCAGAAATAAACAAAAGGACGTCAAAATTCAAGACGAAAAAACGCCAGTGACTTAAAAACGAGTGCATGGTGACGTCAAACAGCCCTTTCTTAGTGAATTCAAAAAAATCCATCAATTTTTAAACAAAAAACTTGCCATACATGTATAACAATGCATTTCAGTTCAATTTAATTGATTCGAATTCAACTCATTTAAATTTAAAATGACTTGAAATTTCAGCGCAATTTGAGTTGAATTTGAATAAATTGAATAAAACTTGATGCAAGCTCTGTAAAAAGTAACGTGTTTTGCAAATTTGCAGTGCATCAGGCGAAGGTTTTGCATCGTCGAGCTCTGCAGGGCATTGCACTTTAGAACACAATGTTTGGGAGTACTTTTGCGCACCATGTAAAGTGAATCTAGAAAGGGAAAGGGGGGTGGGTGTGAAATATAATTTTTGTTTAGGGAGTTCGTTATCAGTTAATCTACTCGCAACGAAAATAGCTTCTGCTTCCTATTGCCAAGGGAAGCAACCGGTGCTTGTTTTCCAGGTAACGAAAATGAGAACGCCAGAGTGAATTTCCGGAAAAATCGAAAACAAACCGTGCACCTTCCTGGAAGTTCAAATCTTTGCCTTCTCTTCGTTTCTGGTGAAACTTTGCTGATGATGTTTATAAAATGGATAAAATACCCTTAGCATCGTTTAATGATTCTACTTCGAATGTATTTGTGTTTATGCCCTATTGCTCTTTCAAAACAAACATATGAACCATAATTCGATTTCTTTTGATAAACTTGATCTCTCTAATACTTCAATTTAGCATATCTCTTCAGGCTGGCTCTAGAAATAGTAATAATGGCAGGAGCGCTGTAGGCGTGTTTTAAAAAACAAACTAAAAGGAAAAATGACAGAATATTTAAGTGCTTTTGGTTATTTATAGTAGACCTACACGCGATAGGGGTATTGAGCGAAAATGTTTGCTGTAACGTTACGACTCCATTTCAGAGCTGGGATAGTCTCAGAGAGAGAATAATCTTAGATGGCATGTCCGATTGATTGTGTTCATATTTCTAGAATTCAAGCTGAGAGTAAAATCGCTACATACGCCCTCGCAACATTTTCATAATGGCAAATTTACGCAGTAAGTCTTGTGTTGAACTTGAGCTTTTCCGTCCTTGGCATTCCTATAAGCTGAGAGTACTCTCAACTACACGAAAGAGGTCGGAATTGTGAGTTACTATTTGGTAGACACGAATTTCTACTTGAGAACTGTGTCTCGCTAGAGTAACTCTCGATAGCACTCTCAATAACGTATATAATTTGCAAGTTTCAACTTACGAGAGGCTGCTATCGCTCTCGGCTCTCGAATGGACACCAACCGTTTTACTCGTGTTTAGCTATACGTCATGATTAATTTCTGATCCTTGGCTCCAAATTCAGCCAATGAGAACGCATGTACTCCCCTGCCAACAGAGCTGCCAGCAGGTTGGTATTTTGAGTTTGTATTTGAGAGACGCGAATTGAATCCAACCAGATTGGAATTGTGAGAGTTGTTATTTGAGAGACACGAGTTGATCTGTCAACTTCACAACTCTTATAAGTAACTCTTGATAGCACCCTTAGTGCCTTTGTCCCTTTCTTAAGTTTCAACTATTGAGAGGAAGCTATCGCTTTCAGCTCTCAAAATGACACCAATCTGTGCATAATTGAACGCATGTGCTCCCTTGTAAAGTAGTTTCATGGACAGTAACTCCGAATTCGAATCAGCGTCAGTCCATCAGTAGTGCCGGTATTGATCGCTCGGGGTCAGCGTACCATTCGTGACGACAGTAGGGTGTTTATACAACTTCTTGAGCAAAGTTGGGATGTTGTTTTTGGGGCAAAAAAGAATGCAAATGCTTCCGCTCGATTGCTTGCCGTTGGTGGAACGAACATCAACCAGACACTGACAGGAATAATCTTTGTGGATGCTGGGCAAATGAGCCGCTGGGAACACCGCACGTGTTCCAAAACACAACAAACGATTTATAAAGATTAGCGAGTAATACCCCCTGCCCTTCCTCCTTTGTTCAACCCAATTCTGAAGACTATTCTGGAGCAGTTGTTGTTTTCCCACAACTGCTGGAGAGCGCCATGGGCATCCAGCGAATGTCCTGAGAGCCACTTGCGATGCAAGATGCTCGATGATGTTGGTCATACTTGATCGAGCGTGAGAGCTTAAGGCTGGACCAAAATACTAAATGTAATTTGTTTTCTCCGTAGAATTGGTTGTCCACTAGGGCCTTAAGTTATTTTTGTAATTGAGGGCTCCCCTAGACCTGGGAAACCGGAAAATCCCGTAATTACCAGGGAAATTGGAAAGGTCAAGGACATGTCAGGGATGATTAACGTATCATGATTTCGTTTGCTTTCACGTAACTGTCCGCTGGAATAAAAAGGCATAAAAATGTATGATATCAAATGAAAATTGACATTAATAAAAAATAACTAAAACCCTACTGGGCGACCAATTCTACTCGTGATAAAATAAATTTAGCAATTATACTAAGTATTTGAAGCAAATATGTAATTTTGTTGCTTGGTGGACATCCTTTGCGATCGGTCTCAATCTCTTGATTACGGTGAAACATTTAGAGAACGACGACTAATGCACTAAAATTGTTGATAGGGTAGTTGCTAAGGGTAGGTGGCCAATTTCATACACCCAATTGGTATGGCACTCCCCAAATATGCTGTAAGTGTCCTTTGCGTCTAACACGTGTTTAGCACGGTCTGTTTCCAATAGCAGACTTCAAGAAAAAAAATCACGTTTTTGTGTTTGATCTCTGCGCGCTGATTATACACCAAATAGATCGTGTTGACATAACGATCACGCCCATTTCAAAACGAGCCTCTAATGTATGTTGTAAATAGAGGGCGTTTCATGACATCCGTTTTTGAATAATGCAACATTCTTGAATGAACCAGGAAGCGCCCTAGGTCATCTTGAAAACGAACATAAGATGGCCGATAAGTATGCAAGATAAATAAACAAAGGCGATCACATAAACGTATTATTTATCGAACGCCCACGGATTTTAATTAAAAACCGTTTAAGTGGCATCAGCTGCCCTTAACGATCAGCGATCGTTAGTGTTTCTTCAGAACAAAATCTTTAGAAACCTAGATCACCAATAATGCGTTTGGGTGAACTTTTATTTCAACCTACATTTTTATGTAAAAAAATTCGTTAAAAATAAGTTTACAATTGTCCGCAGGAAATATTTTTTGAAAAATCTATCTGAAATAATTTATTCTTATAGTATTCTCCTTAATTATATATTATCTTTCTCGTATTTCAGGAAATGTTTTTTGAATATTATCTTTCTCGTATTTATATACAGTATATCAATATGAATATCTCTTATTTTGGATTTAGAAAAAAGATTTAATGAACTAGTTATGGGTGATGAAAATTTTAAAAATAACTTATTTTAATAATGCAGTTCAATAGCAATTTTTTAAAGAAATGTTTTAAGTTTAGTAATTCCATGTAAATGTGTATTGATTTTCATGGTATTGTCCTATATTTTATAAATTTATGTGTTTACAAAAAAAATTGTGAAATAGTTAATGGTAATAACAATATTTTTTAGAAAACAAAGTTGGATGACACTTTTTAAAGAAATGTAAGCTAATATTAGTAATTCTGAAAAGTATCGTTGATTTTGATAGCATTCGTCCATATTATACAAATCTATACATGTATATCACAAAAAATAATCAACACTCTTTGACCCTATCATCACAACATGACGTCATGTCTCTTAATTTATTGCTGAATGACCTGTTACAAATGACGCCACCAAAGAACGTTGCATTTGATCACGTTTTCTGAATATAGGCCTACGTTTCACTCTATAGTAGAATTAGCCTGCTGAAAACTTCGAAATGCGGTCGTTTGTCATCAAAATTTAACCAGAATCACCGGTGTGGTATGTGGAGAAAAAAACCACTCATCAATCATCAAAATGCACACCAGGCTATCTTAAATGCTGGCCCTGATTGCTTGCCTTATAAAATCTTGAGCATGTAAAGTTCCAAGAGCTTTCATGTTTTATTATTTATTTCACCTTGCTTTCAAAGCCGGAGCCCACCCATGAATTTCAATCCTTTTAGCGAAGGCTTCCAGTCAATATTTGCCGGTGGACGGCTGACATTACCTTTGAGTCAACATGGTTTTCCTTTCGCTTTTCGTCTTCAATGACTCGAATCTTGAGGGTCTGTTCCCCATTCGGGCGCAAGTAGTTCCATCTCCAATAGTCAACAAAGGTGCTTCTGGAAGGGCTGCAAATGGTTGCAGGAAGACTGCAGTTGTTGCAGTTCTTGCTGGCGAAACTGTCAAAACATGAAGCAGGGTCAGAATCCTATGATTTTCCCTATTATTAAAGCTTCCTGGAGGATGTTGGGAGTGCTGCAAATGTGCCCTTTGCATTTGCTGGCACTGACGAATCCCAATTTGCATTCTTGTCTTGTTTGCTTTCATTTTGGCACTATTTATTTGGTAGATCTTGTCACTCGCTCTCGTCTAGGGATTTGTTTTAATGAAAACTGTTAAACGTCATGTGCTTCTAGGTTGTTTTTGATTTGACAAGTTGATGGTTAGTTGAGCTGATGAAGGTAATTGCTGTTAATGCTTGGGTGGATGGCAATGTTTGCATTGGAGGTAGTGATGGCATTGATTGCAGTGTCGGGATTGGTTACAGTGCTGGGATCTGTCGTTGAGCTGGATTAAATTGCGGTGTTAGGATTGAATGTTGCAGTACTGGAATGGGGTGCAGGTCATAGTTGGAGTAAGTGTGCTGCTGTGATATGTTGAAGTGCTAGGATGTGGTGTACTGTCGGGATTGGTTGCAGTATTGAGATCTGTTGGAAAGCTGGGTTAGATATCAGCGTTAAGATTGGTTTCTGTGAAGATCCCGGGATATTGCAGTACTGGAATGGGATGCAGGTCATAGTTGGATTGAGTGTAGTGCTGTAAAAATTGGAAGTGCAGGGATGTGTTGCAGGGATTCACTGCGTTGGGTTTGATTGCAGTGTCAGGTTTGGTTGCACTGCTGGGATGTGCTGAAGAGTTGAGTAAATTGCAGCGTTAGAATTGGATTATTGGTTGCAGTGAAGCTTCAGAATATTGCAGTACTGGAATGGGTGAATTTCATTCTCGGCCGATTCGCATTTTGGAAAAGACGACTGCATCTTCACCTTATTACGTTTACATTCGCAAGCTATGCTTACGGAAATTGCTTCTCGGGCGAAATGAACCTTGTTTCTGCGTAATTGCAAGGTTGGGATTTCCTCCTGCTTGAATATTCGGCCAACCACAACGTTGTCTGAATTTCGACTGTTCCGAAGGGCCTTGGACGTGCAGCGTTAAAAGTTTGTAAATCAAGCTCGATTGCAATGATGGAAAAATGAACTGCGGTGGACGTTCGATACTTGTTGACGTTTTTCGTTAAGTAAACGAACGCAGGAACGATATTCGTAATGAGACACTGCTCATAATTTGTGTAAAATATAAGCATTAGTTATCAAAACATTCGTACAGCAGTATGGAGTTAGTACAATAAATTTATTCCCAACGCTGTAGAGGCATTGCTGTGTAATTGACAGTGTTGCAAATCATGATTTTGGAGAATATATGGCGCTGTAACAATTTGAGTAATAAATATTCGGTAACTTTTATAAAATAAACAATAGAACAGCAACGTAAATTTCAGCTGCATATGCAACAATTTCCAAGTGCTCGTTGGTCTGTTTTCCACTGCTTTGACTAGTACAATAATGTATTATTACTACAGTCGTATCTCGGGTGGAATAAGTACTTATGACTTATTTCATATATTGTTTGGCGCTATATATAGACCAGATATGCCTTACATATGACTAATTACATCTACGTCCATCCTTATCTAAAAACACCCATATACTGTTCATGAAATTCCATAAAATTCTTAAACATTTTACATTGTTATACACGACCGTATATAACAACATTTATAAATATGGCCAAACATATCTTAATATCTCTATTGCCGGAAAATATATTGCAATGAATATACATACATATTTGGCCTATTCCATATATGGTAACTGGTTAGACCAGAAATTGGCCAGAAATGGACGTACATGACCATAAAATCCATATACTTGTACATGAATATGGTAAATCTGAAGTAAAATTTTAATAACTTACAATTTGCTAAGTAATATTGCATTTATTTCAAACTATAGCATGATGATGTTAAAATGGAACTATTTCTGTCAGTGCTATTACAGTCTGTCCAGTGGGATTACTTTTGTAATTGAATTTTTCCCCTAGTCCATATAACCATATCCAATTATTTGAAGGCACATTATGCCATATATGACTTATTTGTCATGAAATATTTTCCATGCATTCAAGATAGGCCCACACTCATGCATGTATATGGTTTTATCTCAAGTTGACATGTGGGGCGATGATAATGGCTCATCTATCATGATACATGGTCATTTGTAGCCACAGTCCTTGCATGAATTTTCCACGTGACATTACATTTTTTTTAAGAAAGAAGGGACCAAAAATGACATCATATTGTTCCTGACATTTGACACCACATAAAGAAATGAACATGTGACAACGGTTTGTTCTTGTCGGGGAATACGATTTCAATTTTTCTTACTCAAATTACAATTTTGTTGTCGATGGCACTTCTGTCACATGTGTATCGGCCATCAAATTGGACGGCAATCCTTTATTTCTGACATTCAAAGTGCTTGTCAAGCGCTCTGTAATGCGATCCAATTTGCCTAATGTGGATCTGGTGATGGAAATCGATTTTTTGTCCACCAGGAGGAGGTGAGACATTGGCGAAATGGATATATCGAGAAATTGTAAGCACGTTTGTGACGTCACGTGTTGTGCGGACACCTATCGTGACTGAAAGCATCTGTGGTGATGGTCAGAGTTAGCATCCAGGGTCCAATGGTGTTCGCTGGTGGACCGTGACCACGTCAGTGTAAACAGTTTTTAGTGGCACTTACAACTTAATGGTAGCATCAAATCCGGTCTGATTGACCCCCAGACTGGCGGTTTAAGATAGATTTTTTTTTTCGGAGGAATGGGTCCCATGGGACTCTGATGTTTTTCAAATGCTGTTGACAGAACGGATTATCGTGTCTTATCATCACTATTCAGGTAGAACGAATGGTCCAGATGACGTCATATTTTCGGAATGAGACGAATAAAATTTAATGCTCTTAATCATGATACAAAGTATGACTTCAAGTTATTGAGAAACTAAGAAAATTACCATGAGAAAGGATGTGAATTCTGTGTGAAAACGTTCCTCTTCTAATTAATATTTTTAAAAAATATTATTTGTGATTGTATGGAAATAACACATTTTGTGAAAAATGTCTTTTTGACACCACAAAGCACACATTTCTGGGTAAGTATGCCGCGGATTCTCACCAGCAATGTGTGATCGGTATAAACCAGCTCGTGTGAAATTCAGGTGTTAGCCCTGTTTGTTTTGCCGAACACGTCTTGCTATGTGCGCATGTTTGAACACTTCCATGCGACCTTACCTGTGCGTAGGTCATATCGAGGTTGTCACCCTGATTAACGAACTAAATGGCTAACCCACGTTGTTGATTGCACATGTGCAAATAGTGTTTTGGAACGTTATGGATCTTACGTCAACATTTGACTGGTTGACAGGTGGTGAGGAAGTGCCGGTTTGACTAACCAGATGTTAGTTTCCGTGATCCATGTTTTCGATAACAAATATAAAAAATTATGCGAATAAAAAAGATCATGATTTGGGAGTAGTTTTTTTAATTGGTTTACTGCGTTCCTTTCATAGGTTCTGCTGGATTTAGTAAACCAAGAAATTATTTTAAAAATTGCATAAAATCTATCATTTGTGCTTCTTTTTTTCAAATAATTTGTCTATTATTTTGATGCTGTATATCTTGTCAAAGAAAGTTTATTGGAAATTTGTCTAAAATCAAACATTTATGATTCTTAAAAATTCGACTGTAGATTTGATTGAAAATCTGGATAGAAATCCATCATTTGTGATAAGTGTTTTAAAAATGTGTGCTAATGGCGTTGCATTTACTAGTTTTACTGTATTTTATTCCAACAATTTTTGCTGTCTTTTTTATTACCAAAATCCACTGAAACAAATTTATGAACAAAATCCACTGAAACAAATTTATGAACAAAATCCACTGAAACAAATTTATGAACAAAATCCACTGAAACAAATGTATTGAAAAATCCATTAAAACAAATTTATTTTAAAAAAATCCTTAAAACAATTTATTAAAAAAAATTCATTAAAATAAATTTATTTTAAAAATATTCATTGAAAAATCCATTTACGAACGAAATGAACACTTTTATGACCACAAATGTATTTGAAAATCTTGCAGAAATTTTCTTTACGGACTTGTATTTACAAACAAAAATAGATTTAAAAAACCTATAGAAATACCCTTCATTTGTGACTAATATTTTCAAGAAAATTTCATCTACGGCGCTCGCTTTACTATCCGTATTTATAAATCAATTCATCGCACTCCTATATAATACGGAATAATAATTCTTTTGAAAATGAACGAAACAATGGCAGGCATTCAGTGTCTGCATCCAACCCTTCACCGAGCTCCAATTAAGTGAAGCCTTTATCAAAGGGAGTTAAGATGTTTATTGATTTAATTTCCCCTTGTCGACGTAAATAATTCACCGGTTATGAATGAACCAATATTGAGTTAATATTTTCTGGCTTTACCCTGGCGTCGTTCATGCATATTTAAACGCCGTTTTTAACCGACGATTTCCTAGGCGTTCTTTTATTTGCCGAACTATTGACAGCTGTTGATGCAATGACCTGGATTTAAGTGGCGGTTAAGGAATCTGCGTTTGACAGGCATTGCAGGAAACATTTGACATGGCTGCCTCAATCTACAAATGGCCTTTCGTTTCCACCCAACCATGACGTCATTTGTGGGACGGGAAAAAGGAATGCCTGATAATTAATTTTCGTAACTGGATCTCATCATTTTTGATGATACTTTTCTAACCAAATTGGGATATTCGAGCGTGCTTGATGTTAACAGGGGGCCCTGGTGCAGTTTTAATGAGGAGGCCTTGCCTAAATTAATTTCAGCTACTTTTTTTCCGGAAGCGTTTTTAATCAGAATAATTGGCGGGGCTTCGGCGAATGTGTTTTTATTATTTCACTTCGCTGGAGTGAATAATTTAGCGATGGAAATAATTTCATCTGGAAGCCATTTTGCGAGGCTTCTTGCTGAGGGAATGTCTCCAATTTGGGTTTATAGAATTGGCACTGCTGGAAATGTGGGTTGAGAACTAGGCTTAGTACAAATTAGGCATACCATCAGCGTTACTGACAGTAATACTGATGGTGTGAGGGCCTTGGAAAGGAAAATACCGATAAGTTGACGTTGTTCTGGGGAAATTTATCCTTTGAGCATCAATATCATGCATTGGCAGTAATACTGACAGTGTCAGGTTACTGTTAAGTGTGTTTTAGAATAACTCTACGCATTGATAATATTGCATGAGCTAATTACTGTTAACATTACTTTAGCACAAATACTGACGGGAATACTGGTGGTGAGTTTCAGGGGCTGCACCATCGGTACTACTCATTGAGTACAAATGTAAAAAAGCAAGTACCCGAAAAGCTCGATTATCCGTGAACCGGTATCCGAAATTCGCAATGACCGAGATGAACAACCTCGGATAAGCACTCGGATTAACCAATGTCTGGAGCAGATAAACATCGCTAAAAGGTCTTGCAGCGTACATGGTACTAAAAACTTGTCCTATGCCTGCTGTTATTTATACTTTCGAGTATCCCTAAAGCGTAAAAGCTTACGCTGCTCAGGATCCAAAACTTGTTAATCCAAAAAGGATCAAGTTCAACATGTACAGGGTGCACCGAAAATGCCACGAGGGACAATTCTGGTAGCAAAGGACACCAGAAATCCATTAAGGACGCGTAATTCTCGATTAGAAATAGCGTCGTGGGGCGCGCTGATGATAAACCCACCTGTTGCATAATGGAGGAGCTGGTCACGTGCCTTCGCCATTTTCAATTCCGGGCCCTGGACCGGGCAGGACCGGTAAATGCCAAGGGTTGACGGGGAACGGGGGAAGGACGCCTCCTCCCGATGAAACGCGTTTTAATAAGCATGAAAATGAGTGCAAAACTCTAAAAGTGTTTTCCAGGGGCCCAGCCGAAAAAGGCGGCTGGAAATTTGCAACGTTTCGTCGCCATGGCAACCGCGGTTTATTTGCCGAGGCCTCGACGGTTGATCGAGTGAAAGGCGTGAGAAAAGCATAATCTATGTCTGCGCGATGATGCGCACCGTTTAATTTGGCCAGCCCAAGTGGGCTCCTATTCTGGCGGGCTTGCTTTCACTCGATACTGGTGACGCAATTGCATTGGCCTACTACTGATGCGGCGTTCGGGGAAGTCCGCAATGGAACGGCCATCGAAAAGTACTGCACACTGGGCGAGTCAGGGATTCCGTAGTTTCAATACAGGTATCGCGCTGTGCAATGCATTTGGTTGACATTTAAATAAATATCCCATTTCACGTTTCGACCAGTTCTTTCGTACCATTAGTCAGTCATTATGCCTATGCCTGGGAAATTTTGCGCAGGAATTCAGGCGAAAATTCTGGGCTGGTAATCACTATTTTAGAAAATTTCTCTCCCCCCATCCCCACCACGGCGCTCTGTTTGTTGGTATTCCTGTTGATATTAAAGCTAAATCCATAGTTTGATTAATTTCATTTTAATTTTATGAAACGTTTAGCCTACGGCTTTCCTTTAATTAGTGACATTTAGAAGCAATTTTGTTTAGAAATTTTATTCCGAAATCATTAATTTGTGATATTTGATTTCAATTGTTTTTTTTTGTTTTTGCCCACGGAGTTCTAGCACGCAAATGATTGCCAAAAACATTGAGTTGTAATCTCGGGTTTAAAATTATTTTTAAGCCAAGATTAATAATAATAATATCAAGCAAATGTGTTTTATTTCCTCTTATATTGATCTGCATTTTTTATATTGTGGTTAACTGTTGTTATGATCGCAAGCGCCATCTAGCGACGACATTTTGAAACTCGGCGCATGCGCACAGGAAATTGACGCTTTCGCTGGTTGCCATGGTTACGTCGTAGCTTGCCAGCTGTGCCCCTAGATGGCGGTAGTTGTCATGAAACCAAGATTTCTCGTTGTTCAAGGAATGCCATTGGCGGAAATTTTCGAAAAAATTCAAAACACATCGAAAAGTATCGAGGGTTACAGGAAGTGATTGAATACACAGTTCAAAGAAAATTTGAAGGCGAAATTGCAACTCGAGGATTTTGGATTAAATTCCTACATACATGTCTTCTAAAATGTGCTTAGAAATATCTGTCAATGGACCTGTGGGTCAAAAGAGAAGGGTAAGGTCAAGGGTGGAAGGATGACCATACCAGGTATCGTTGGTTTTGGTATTGGTTTTAATTTGGTCTACTAGGAATTTCTCTCGGAGTTTATGGAAGCTTGAGAAATTCAACTTAACTCAGAAAGATAGCAAATTATTGTTAAACTTGCAAACAAAAAAATTCGATCGCCTAAGGGCATTAGAAAAATTTATTTTGTTCAGCAAACAGATATCCAATTTAAAATGGGAATAACTCGTTTTGGGATCAGTTTAAAGCACTTTCGCAAGTGCACCTGAGTAAAGTAAAGCTCACATTAATTGTACGGAAATTGTATCGTGCTTCAACTATCATTTTTATCATTTTTCTTTTTTTTAAATTTCACTGTATGAGCAAGTTTAGTGAAACAAGGTGTATTTCTGTGATCATTATGTCATTGCTGATGTCATTCTCTACTAATATCATTATGATTCTATACAGCTATCACTATATGTACTGGTTTTTGGGACTACTATTACAGTAGCAGTATGGTTAGTGATATCACAATTATTTATACTAATATTATCATATTAGTATATTTGTACTGATAATTTTTTTTATATATTTTTTATTTTTTGATAATTTTGATTTTTGAATTTTGATAATAATTAAAAATTGTACTGATCTTTCCACCAGGATTTAAAGAGCAATAACTTGTTTACAGCAGGAGCTATTTTCTGTATTTTGTCATTATTTGTTAGTTTTTGCATGGTAATCTAAGTAATAATCGAGCGTAGAATATTATAAATCATATTCTATTTACAATAGGATGTTCATATAGCACCTGCAGTGCTTTTTTTCCCTTATATTCTATCCTTCAACACACATGTTGATCTTCAAGATGGCGGTTAGACCATGGTTCATCAGAACTGCGTGCTAAATTGAGCACCTGGTTGTCGCATGTTTACAGTTGATGATCGCGTGTATTGATCGCGCTTCCGTTGCGTCACGTCTTCGAGAGGAAGCCTGGAGAGACGGCGACGAGCAGAAGCGCTGTTGCACGATCTCAGCGACTAATGCGAGGATTAGGATTATTGGGTTTCAATCGAGTGCGACGAGCGTTTTGATCAACCAATTATTGAAATGCGTCCGTGTGACGTGCGTCGCACTACAGTGGGGCTCGTTATTAGGATGGAAAAGACAAGGGACCTCCATAAAACCTCCTCTCTGTCTTTCTGTAGTTTATCCAAATGTAGAATCCTATTGGGTCAATAGCATGCAAGGGCCTGTTTGCAATTAATCATGCCAGTACCATTGCACATTTGGCAGCGGTGAGGCTTTCTCTACCCTGGAAGATGCTGATGCCATGCCTCTAAAATGAGCTGTACTTGTAATGCTCTTCACAATTGAAAATGATGTCAGTTCGACTTTTAAAAGGACAAGAAAACGATGTGAAAATATCCCTAATGTTTGATCTCCTATTTCAGTGCTGATTGTGTTATGACAACAAATTTCATCAGAATAACGTTACATTGCCACATAAAATGACGTCAATATTTATCTAGAATAAATGACGTGTATTTAGATTCATTCGACATTGGACGTTATAATTAACAGGTAATTTACTCGAGATAAACAAATTGTTGACCATGATGGTATTTGAGGGAGTTGTTGTTATCAGGTCATTAAATTTAATTTTAAAAAAATACCACCCATCCAAAAAAATTAGACATTTTTGCTTCAAATACGTATTATAATTGCTAAATTTATTTGTTTCCTTATGTAGAATTGGTCGTCCACTAGGGAATTTATAAAAGTTAAATAAATTAGAACATTTATGAGACCTCCGAAAACGTTTATCTTTCCAATTCCACTCCGAAAAGGGTTGCACAACGTCTTTGTTTCTTTGAGCTTTATTTAATTTTGTTATAAATTAATGACATCTTAAAATTATACAAAAAAAAAATAACTCGGACCCTATAGTGAACACCAGTCTTACACTGTGGTAAATAAATTTAGCAATTATAAAATGCATTTAAAGCAAAATTGTGCTCTGTTTTGCATGGTGGACAATGAGTATCCTTTTTTCTTAACCTTAATTTGGAAACCTGTATAAAATATATTTGATATTTTTCAAATAACGGCAAATGTATGCATGCTCCACTCTCATGTCTTCTACGAGATGTCAAATTGGCAAAGCTTGATTCTGCAGCGTTTGCAAAGATTATTGACCCTGACCTTGGATTTGTTTTTCGGCTTTTATTGGCTTTTATCCTTTCTTGGCAGGCATCCATATTGATGTATTTGGATGTCCTCACCACCCCAAGCCCTTTACAGTCGGTCCAGACCTTGAATGCCACTGGGGAATTCAAATGGACCAATAGAATGGCAGAGCTTGTTTGCGATTAATCATGTCAGTCCCATGGCTCATTCGCCATCCATTAGGCTTCTGCGTGGCTTTCTCTTTGCTGGAAGACGTAATCTATAAGCTGAATAGTTCTCATTGGTTAAGGCTGTTTCATTCTAGCTTCGCACTGACTGTAATCTACTCCATTATCTTCTGATCTGTTTTTAACCTAGGGCGCTATTTATGGACTGCCCTGCTATTAGTCAATTTTATTCTTTTTTTATTATTCTTATGTTGTTGTTTTTTCTAGACCTGGGCATTCTATTTGTTATTTTTCGTGGTTGCCCCTGGTGATGGTCGGCTGTTAACTGGTTTTGACACTGTCTGCTTAACGCCCTTCGTTTGTGTATTTACCGGTCACGTGGGCACAAAATGGCGTCCAACGATCAATTTACGACTGGTTGAGCCACCTAGCGGTCGAGTCAAGATGATTGCCTGCATTGCTAAAACAAAAACTGACAGTGATACTGATCGTGTTAGGGTGATAATGATGGGATCTTGCTGCATGCTGGTTGCTGTCAGGTCGCCCTGAACGGTCAGTAATACTGCAAACATCAATAGCTAATGCTAAAACTAATCAATTCAGGACATACTGATGAGTATTGGGATAGTAAGCCCGTTGCACATCAATATCTGTGATAATGACGTTGCTATTCTTTAATATGTATCAGGTAACTTTACTTGGAAATATTTATCAATATTGGCATTTATTGCTGGGTATACGGATCATACTACCCGTTTAACGGAGGGCTGTACATACTGACAGATATCTTAAATATTGCTGCATACTGTTGGTTTATATTGATCGTGTGATGGAGGAATGTAGAATACTGACCATATTAACAGACACTGGCAGTTTTTCTGATCGTGTAAGAGCAGTACTGATGAAGAAATGTGGAATTCTGACACTCTTGTTAGTGTCCATTATGGACGACCCCTTTATGCATTATACTCTATTGGGCAAAGAGCTCTGGGGGTCCTGGATGATGAAGGCAGGAATGAGAAATAAAAGAGATAATCTGAGATTATAGCTGCCTACATTCGACTTTTATTTGATACCATTTGGCGTACACCTCGCCTGATGCGCCAATCACGTTCGCCGTTTTTTGTCTAACGGCCCATTAATATTTCACGTTAGCTGCGTATTTGGCAAACTCGACTTGATTTGACGCATTTTCGCCAGTGAGAGAAACTCGACACATAAAAAGCCCTTGCGCTTGAAAAACAAGACTGCCATTGATCTCATTGCTTAAGTGTCTGCTTGTAAATCATGGAAGGCAATTGATTTTCACTCGAATACATTACCGGAAGTACAGGGTGGAACGTGGTCTGCGTGCTAATTGCACCAAAGGAATTAACCGTGAAAACTACGTGGAATCCAGGGATATTTCCTGAATTCTTTGCTTTGGTTTTCAAGTAAACTATGCTAAAATAGCAATTGTTTGATCAGTGAGGATTAGGAAGTGTTCGTCAAATTGTTCTGCACGCCACAGCAGCTTATTGCGGCAGTAAAATTTATCAAAAATCATTTATGACAAACAAAAATAATAGCAATAATAATAAAAAATTAAAATTGTGTGCACCCTGTATCAATTAAATTATCGAAATATTTCAATTTTAGAATGCCCTATAGCAATATAATGTATCAAAAACCATGCATAAAATATATATAAATTCAAATTATCAAAAATCATGTATGGAAATAATTAACTAAAATTAAAGTACTGTAAGTCACTACAATAAAATGTATCCAAAAATATGTATGAAACATTTCAAATATAAAACATTGAAACAGTGCAATATATTAAATTATCAAAAATCATTTATGAATTTTCATAAACAAGAAAATATGCAATTAGATTGCAAGTGTAACATACAATAATTACAATAAAATACAAGTACATTACAATAAAAACTAAATAAGCAAATTATAACTAGAATTAATTCAAATTTTGCACACCCTGTATAATGCGCTAGGTAATCAAACCGATCACGTGGTTTCAATGAAATTATTATTAAGGGTATCTACAGGTCAGCTGGTAAAGAATCACAGTCTGAAATTGAGGTCATTAAAAAGGCGTTAGGATCTGTTATTTTTATGACTTCGGTTCAGTCATTGTGAAGTTTTGGGAAATATTTGAGAGTATTTTGACATGTACTCGCTTTTTTTGTTCTTCTTGTTATGTCAGTAAATATTTAAAATCAATTACAAAAAACGTGTTCCGAAACTTTGTAAAATACTGTGCGCTTGTAGCAATTTGTTTCAAATCCTCGAAAAGTCATCAATTTTAGGGTAATTACAGCCGCTGAAAAATCACCCACATACGTTGAAGTCGTTAAGGTCGTTTCTAGAGACTTAAAAAATCAATTAAAACCAGCAGTGAATTACATCAAATTGGCTCTTCTTCAAATAAATCCTAAATCCACTTGGCTTTACAAATTTGCCTTTTGATCAACTTGTGAAAATTAATTGCATGCACTGTGCTAAATTCCGACGAAATGATAAGCGATGCTTAAATCTGATAAATTTAATCGAGGAATGCAGACAGATTTCGGTCAGTGATGAAGAGAGAAATGTCTAGCCTTCAGGAAAATCGATAGGGTTGGTTAAGTCCCTGTCTCAACCCATAATTGGAAAATTATCTTTGAAATTAAACAAATCTTTATTTTAAAAAATTAAATAAATAAAATAAAAAATTCGGAATTTTTCCTTCCGACTAGTAATTTTAATGGGTCGTTTACGTAAAGCTACTTCTGGGAAATTCATCTTTGTTTTTGTTTTAAATTTAGTATTATTATAATAATAATGCTTGTGTAAATTAAAACAATAGGTGTATTTACTTTAAAAATGCTAAGGGGGCGCCCCATGACGAGTGCCCCGTTTAATATTCATTTATTTGGTTTTTGAAAAAATGTCTGTAGGTTTTCTGAAAGAAAAAAGCTTTTATGTATTTTTGAGTAGTTTGTGATCCATCTGATGGGGATAACACGTTTCTTGCAATGGCAATCTCGATAAGGCACAGCGTCGTTTATCCGAACACGCACTTCTTGCGAGCGCTTTAATCGCCCATTAAAATTACTGACATAACAGGCCGATCCATTGTTATAAACGGACGGACAACAAAAGCGACATTGAAAACTTGGCTTATTAACGTCGATAAAGGAAGTTGTTGCGGGGCGCATGCGCGAGTCCGTTTTTTGCGGATAAACGACGTTCGCACCCGGACCCCTGAATGGACTGTCCCATTGGCGGTTGCCGGGCGAGTTCCGCCGGGTTCCGCTGCCTCAGTTTCGCCCCAGACACCACAGCGGATCTACGCGAAGCTTCACACGGGTCTCTAATAATGGCCGGGTCGGTTTTTCAACGTGCTTTCGCGGCCGCCAGCGGCCTCTGAGGCAGGCAACGTTTTTGGGCACTTAGACCCTTTCTGGTGCTTCGATCGGATTTTGCTCGTCCCCCAAAAACGCCTAAGTGGATAATTTATGGCTGTTTTATCATCCATTCCTAACTCTTTCTCCTTGCATGGTTTCTCATTCTTGTTTGTTGCGTGACAATTTTCGTGTTGTGATTTTCACTCTTTGACTTCCGCTTCCGCTCGAATTTCACTTTGTTCTGTTACTGTGGGGGTTTGAAAAATTTGGGAAAATTCGAATGACCATTTCCGAATTAATCGTGGATTAAAGTTGGAATAATGCATTGGCTTGGCATTTCTTATATGACAATTAACCATCCATTAGTTTGGTGCTGAAATTTAAATTTTTAAAATCTTGACAGTTGATTAGTTTGTTAGAGAAACTCCCAGTCGCCAATTCTTTGCCGATGTCAAATCTCTGTAAATTTCAACAAAAAAATAACAAAGTTTTAACAGCATCACCTTAAAATATTGTTCCCAAAATAATCGTAAAATTGAGCCAAAGGTCGATTATGCTCGTAATTATGTAATTAATGCACAAGTGTTTCGACGAAATATTTCGGCTGAAATTTCAAATATAAGGCTAAAACGTTAATTTCGAAAATTAGATAAAGTAATATTGAAATTGAATCGTACAACAATCGACCAAATTTTACCAGAAATTTGTACAGTAAATTTGACATAATCAGAAACATTTTACCGAAAAAAAGAATACAAATTTGAAAACAAAGAAATTCATTAATATTGGCTAAAAACGATTTTCAAAATTTGACTACAAAATAAATATCCTAATCTTACGACCTTGACTACCAAATTTAAAGAAAAACACTCAAATTTGGCCACATAATAGTTAAACATAGTTGTGCAAATTTGAGGACAGAACGTTTATCCAAATTTCCAAACTGACCACACTTGTCCAAAATTATTGTAAAACAAATTTGAATCGAAATTATTATGCTATATTTACCAATAAAATCGAATACAAACTGACACCTAAGCAAATTGTTTATTTTAACGACAAAACAATTGACCATAATTGAAGATTAGACAATTTTCTTAATTGTGCGCAGTAGCCTATCGGTAGACAAATGTACCAAATCAAATAACAAAACTAGTTTCCAAATTTCAGCGAAAACAATTTTCTAAATTTGGCCACAGAATAGTTTTTTTTTTGCTAAATTTTACGATAAAACAGTTTTCTAAAATTTACGATAAAACAGTTTTCTAAAATTTACGATAAAACAGTTTTCTAAATTTTAAGATAAAACAGTTTTCTGAATTTTACGATAAAACAGTTTTCTAAATTTCACCAGAAAACAATTTACCGAATTTAAAGGCAAAGCAATTTCCAACTGTACACACGGAATGTTCACACAAACTTAGCAAATTTAACGACGGAGCGATTTTCTAAATTTCCCCGCCGAATAACTGACCAAAACTAGCTCCACATCTTGTCAGAAAACAATTTTCAAATTCGTACACGGAATAATACTTCCAACAAATTTCAACGACATAAAAATTTAGCGAAGCCAGCGACGAAGCGCATTTTCCAAACGTGACAGCGAATCAATTTTCCCAAATTTATCTCCGATACACCCAAACAAATCCGACCACAAAACGTTTCTCCACGTTCACTTAGATTTAGCAAATCCAACGACGAATGCCCTTTTCCCAATTTTCAAAATTCATCTCCGATAGGCTACATTTGACAAATTGAAGGACGGAGCGATTTTCCAAATTTCACCACCAATTTATCAAGGGAAGCAATTGTCCACACCTGCGTGCCTCCTTTGAAATTTCACCACGAAACCACCGCCCCAATACCAATCGATTTCCACAAAAGCCTTAAAAACCTTAAAGAGGCAATCGAAAAACCAACAATAAAAAAAATCAAATTTGGCCTTGGGCCAAGCGATTTCGTGCTTAACATTATTAATCGCCGTCTCAATTACAGACCAGCCCAGGTGGAATTGCACACCACCGGTCATTAGAAGTTGCCGAAATCTAAACGGTGCTTGGCGTTGGCCTTCAGATTTCCCATTTTTATTTGTGTCTGTTTTTTTGGGGCCACCATCCCACGCTCGTGTTTTTATCGTTTCTCAGCCTGTTCATTAGCGTTTACGAAGGGGGCCAAGACGGCGGAGGGGATGAGCAATATCTGTCACCTGGTTGCCAATTTCGCCAATAATTAGCTTTCGCCATATGCCGCCCAACAACAACGTTATTGGCCATTAAAGCAGCTCTTGCCTCTTCTTGATCCACGTCTCCAGCGATGCCTGAACGGAATTCGTGAGCGTCCCCCATGTCGTGGCTATCGGCGCCCCGGGAGCGGCCCCAGCACGGGGCCAAGCGGCCCCCTCCGGCCCTGTCGTCCAAGGCCTCTGCCAGTCCAGGTCTGCCCCATGGCATCCCCAAGAGAGACCGGTCCCAGTCGCTGGTCGTGGACCGGGTCACGCCCCTCATCTGCGTCGACTCGCGCTTTCTGGACGACCCCAAGGTGGCCCTGCTCATGAGGAGGCGCTCCTCCAGGTTGGACGAACTGTAAATTTCATTTTCTTCATCTAATGTGTGTCGTTGTCGTTGTCTTGAAAGTGTGGACATTGGGACTGGGTAACTGGAAAATGGCAGTTGTTGGGGGTGGGAAACTGTTAAAAATGGTAACTTTTGGGATTTGGAAACTGTAGGAAATGACAGTTAGTGGAATTTGGACACTAAAGAAATAACGGTTATTGGGGTTTGGAAACTGTAGGAAATGGCAGCTGGGATTTGGAAACGGTGGAACGTAGTAGTTATTCGAATTTGTAACCTGCAGAAATTGGCGGTTATTAGAATTGTGAATTTGTAAAAAAAAAAAGTTGATGGAATTACATGTGTATGAACTGTAGAAAATGGTAGCTGCAAATTGAAAGATTGTTGAAAATAGCAGCCATTGGAATTTCAGAAAATTGGAAAATAAGTTATTGAAATTTTAAAAGCTGCTGAAAATAGCAGTTATTGAACATTAGACAATTGGAGTTATTTGAATTTAAAAGACTGTAGAAAATTTCCGTTTGAAATGGTTTGAATTGTTTTTTTAATCTGTATGAAAAATCGTTTTGGAATTTTTGTTGCCCCTGAGTGTACAGTTAAAGTTTTACATTATTTTTTCCACAGAATATTAAAACTGTGGTTTATTTGATGCGATCGACTGCCTGAAACTAATTAAATATAAAAATGTTCTTAAATTGATAAGTTTACTAACCGGGCTGTAAACCTCTGCATAGCAATTAAGTCATTACAAAATTGTAGGTCTTTGGAAGCTCACTAGTTTGACATTACCTAATGTAGTAGACGCCATGATTCATATAAATGACGTTTTTTATATCAAACTACAAGTACATGTAGGCTTAAAGCTTTGTAATTGAATTATTCTAACGCCTACGACGTTTTTACAACATGAGCTAAGCTTAGCTTTAGATTATCGGGCAAAACAAGTTTCGGCTTTATGACCTTCTTGGCAATTAACTATAATTGCAGTAGCATTTATTCATCTCAACATTTATGTTCTCGGCATATTTAAAAAAATGGATCAGAAATATTCCAAAATCACTATTGCATTTTAAAGTATTGCTGTACCTTTTTAAACATGGTACATTTTTAAAGAAGTACAGCAGAGAAAAATATTTTGCAACCATTGCGACTTGGAACACGTAGCTTTGGGAGTATTCTATTGTGTACAGTGTAGTTGTTGTTCATTTAACGCTATACATAAAGTGTTCACGTGAAATAATATCCCTGCAACTGTTGGTAGCACGAACACCTGTTAAAATTAAGCGTTTTCAGTGCAGCTTACAATGCAACCAGTGTGCAGAATTAATCTTGCGTGGATCCACAGTAATTTATACCGTGGCGAAGACTGAAGGACAAAACCATGTGAATAATAATAATGTTCATTTGGCTGGGATTAGTTTGTGGAGGCCATCTGGTCACACTGTCTCGCCCACGCCACAATGAATAAATAAAACTCCTGGCTGCTTTTCATAGCATCTTCTTTCATTGATATCATTCCAGCTAATCCATCATTCAACTATGAAATATGAAATTTGGCAACCAACCATGGTATCCTCTAACATCCTCCACAGAATGTTTACACCTCTATTCTTCCTGTTGAATGTGCTTTGGATATGAACGAAGTGTAGGCTATTTGTGTATATCCTCCCTAAAAACCAGGGGTCTGCGAAGATAGCCCTCAATCAATATTCATGTATTGATCATAGAATGTTGTGTGTATGCTACGGTGTTTTCCAATAGCAAGTCCCAGGTAGCGAGGCAAGTAAGGGGTGTGCGATTAAAACCCATCGTACATCCAATTGAGGTGTGACCCATATGGCTGAAATGCAATTAAGCTGCTTGCGTTGAAACAGCTGCTGAAATGAAACGCAGGATGGGATTTCATAAGAGCAGGTTTTTTTTCTGTAATCTCAAGAAATACTCTTTGGTTTTTCATTTTATCAATCAATAACAACTGACGCAAGCATATGTTCGACAGCTGCGGGCTCTAACTTCCCCTCCAGTTCATTCTGTCTTGTTCCTAGGTAATCCATGGGGGTCAAGAGCGCATTATTGCTCCAGTGATGCCATCTCAGAGACGGATTAACACAATAATTATTGCACAAACATGTAAGCTAAACGTACATGCGATTCCTTCACAAATAACCAACAACATACATGTAGATCATAGTTGAGGTTCTGTATATCGCCTTTGTAATATGCCAAAAAACGATATTTTGCAGCCATCTATTGACAGAGGTCAAAAGCTATGACATGCCTTTTGGCTGATGTCCACGTCTAGCATAAATAAGCCACAAATTCAAGAGATGAAACCTGTTCATTGCCAGTTTATGGAAAACTGTGGAAAATTTGCTGAAATTCCATTTATAACGATGCCATTGGAAGTAAGCAAATAATGATCTTTTGTTGAGGGGTTTTACGAACATAATAGCTAAATAGAAGCAAGTCTGTAATGACTGTTAGAATAATTAAGATTCCTTACTAATTATTAGTTTTTTGCCTGCAGTATGGTGTTTGTCAAATTTCCGCAGCAAATTAGTGCTGGGATTTTTAGGACACTGGCATTTTGTTTGCAATTAAGCGTTGCGCGATAATTATGTAATACAGTAATTAAGCAATAACTGTCATCTGGAAACAAGAAAACGTCTGTGCATACATATTGAGCACATTTATGTTATAGCATGTACGCTGTTTATGCATGTGGGCATTCTTCAGAGTGTAACTAAAAGGTCAAATTTTGGGAAACATTCCACACTCCTAGAGAAGGAGAACAAAGCACTGAGGGCATAACCCTTACGGCTTAAACAACGGTAATTGAACACGACTTGATTATGTTGATATAGACTGTAGGGGATTGTATTGGTATATTGGGTTTGCCCTTACAGTAGAACCTCCGTCTGATTGTCCTTTCAGACCTTCTAGTTTCCTTAATATTGGATTAGTTTACTTTGCTGGCTTGGAATGCCATCCATGGCCCATTCCCCACTAGCTTTTGTTGTCCTTTTTTCACCCGTTAGTGGACTTTGTATGTTATCAGTTCTCTTATCCAACGCACTTCATTTCTGCACTTAGCATCGAATCCTCAGTGACCACTGGATAGGTAGATAGCTTAAGATCTAAATCCAGTTTACTTTATTTTTGGGGCCATTTAAATCGCTTGTGTATTCAACACCAGTGCAAGACGTTGGGGGTCTTGTGTCCATATTGTGGCAGAGCTGGAAGCTTGTTTCCATGACTACGGTGGACATTTTGCACATTTATTGTAGGAACCATGCCTCTGAATACAGCAATGTGTTTTTACGTATTGTTTTCTGCATTTCCAGATATACTGTATCTGTTTACGTATTATTTAATACTTATCGGCGTTAACATCAATATGGTGGTTTCTGGTCACTCATAAAGAATGTCCAAGGTTGGAAGGGTGGTTCACACAATTTGATGATTATGGGGTAGTGGTCAGTCTGATTTTTGTTTTGGGTGAGGGAGAAAACAGTCAATAATGCTACTAATGCACTAAATAGTGCAGATATATAAGATGTTTTGAGGTCACCTTAGTAAATGGACGTTTATTAAATAAATAATCACGCGTCAATTAGGTATTGATTGCAAGGTCTTAGCTGGAGAACTTGGAATTGTCAAGGAAGTAGAAACAACCTGGAAAAGTCAGGGAAATTGCACGTTTTCATGCAAAAGTCGAGGAAAGTTTCATCTGGCAAAATGCCATCTCTTAAATTGTAGTACTCTCCAATGATTAATTTGAATAACAGTGCTCAAAATAGGGCGTATACTGTCACATTTAGACTTCCATTCTATTCTAAAATCATTTTTGATAAAGTCAAGGAAATGTTTTTCAAAAAACGTTTGGTGGAAACCCTGGACAGAACTAGGAAGAAGATGTTGAAAAAGTCGATTTCTAGATGGACTCCTTTATGGGCTTGCCTTTTAGTTAGCTCTGTACTTAGAAAATATAAAAGCAAAACTCCGTTTATTTTGGTTTTATGCCTTTGAAGTCTCAGTTTTTAGGATTCCCCTTTTCAGTTCAGTGACCCAAAAGTTCAACCTACTTTCACCCCCCTTACTTCCAATGTGAATAGTCACTGACTGACCGAAGCAACGCCTAATTAAAAACGGTCTGTAGCTTTCATTAAAATTACCAATGCTCAATGCGCGATTCAAATTTGTCACTGGCTCTTGTGCGACTTGAAAGGACTTCATTAGCTCTAATGAATTAATTTCTTATTTGCCAAATTGAAATTAGCCAATGGGACGGACCCAATTTTTTCGATTGAATCGCACAGGAAGTGCACGTGCGCCCTCAGGCTTAAATTATTGTTAATGAAGAAAAATACTCCGGCTAATACGTCATTAACAATTTATAAACGATTCAGTCATTCCGGCAAATTCAATGAATAATTTCCCCTTCAATTAACGTGCTTTGGAGCACTGCACCAGTGGGTCTTGCCCTCGCTTAATTTCCAAACTAATTGTTCATAATTCCACTTCGGCCGCCATTTTGAAAACGGAAATGATTTTGCCGGTTGATTTCATGCCGACCTCTGGGATTTCGGGCTCCTTGACGCAATTAAATGTAATTAAATTTTTGCGCTAATAAGGGACGGCAATTTCCAGTGGTGCCAATGCTGCTGTTGCCCCTTGACATCTTGATAGATCACCCAAAGTGTATGAAAGTAAATGTTCTTAGTATATTTAATATTTCTTAAGAAATTTCATGGAAAAAAGTGTGAATTTCCTCGAGGTAGAGATACATGAATGCACATGTTTAACCATATCTGTAAGCAGGTAGACATATCTAGTCGTATGTAAGAATGTAAAACATGTATGGGCATGTGTCAGAATGTAAACAACACATGTGAAGTAGCATATTTTATGCAAGGAAAAATGTCTTTATGTACACTATACCTTGTTTTATGATTTCGATTGGGTGATTAAAGGAGTTACTGAATCATTCGGTTGTATATGAAAAATAATCGATTTTGTCCTAAAGACGATCTCATTACTGCTCACATGTGTTAAGCACATGCATAACATGCCAAAATAGGTAAAATGTTATTCTTCATATAAGTTACTGTATTATATTTTCCAGGTATGGACATATGGAGTTAAATGTATGCGTGACCAAATCAGTAAATATGTTGGCATTTATGGCCATATGTAAGCTTGTAATAACATATAGATATGCACTGTATATGGAAATATACAGAATGTACATTATATGAATGGCGAAGTATGGCCCATATTTAATTTTTCTATCCGGAAAATAGCTATTGTACATAAGGGTGTGGATGATACTTTCTAAACCAATTGAATAATACGAATATAATGCATTTGGACGTTTTTAGTAATGTCACTTGTCCCAATAAACAATAAACTGCACTTTATTATGATCTCCAAATAGTAGATTTGACAATACGCGATGACATTTTTGGGAACAAAATACGTTTTTTATAATTTTTTTTGCTACAATTGTCCATTCTCGGTATGCAATTGCATGGAGCTGAAGTAACTGCTGCTTCCGTGATATTATTTCAATATGACAGACAGATAGATGAAAGAACTGAGAGTTTTCAACACGTACGGCCTTCACACAATTGTTTTTGACAATTTATATATCACTCTAAACTCTGACATATTGCATGTGTTGAACTGAGTAGAGATTATTACTAGGGATGTTGAGAGTTAGCCCGTACTCCTATAAATATTCTAATAGGCCTATTTATTTGTTAATTAAGTTTTTATTTCATCAAATATTGCTAAATTCTAAAGGGCAGCTGAGGGCCTCTTGTATTTCCTGATTGTCAGTTTAGAAAATTTGAGATGGTTTAACCCAAGTGGTGCAAGTCAATTTTTTTTCCATTTTTGAGTTAAGTGCAAAAATATAATCGGCGTACATGAATGTCGAACTATTGAAAGAATAAGTGTAGTAAGTGTTTTAGACTTTCTATGAAATGACAATGCAAAAATGTGAAGTAAATGACAGTGCAAAAGGGAGATGTAAGGGTGTAAATGAACTTTGACATTTTCTCGACAATCTTTCATCAGCCCCTTTCTCGGTGTTCGACGTATGGGGCCGTCCGCAAAAGATGTCCATCAAATGTCGATTTTTAACCCTTCTACAATGGAGTCACATGAGGTTAAAGTGTGTTGTAAATGACGGCATTTCAAGAAGTAATAAGGACCGAAAACAGACGTCATGATATTCCACACATGAGCAGGCATATCTTCATGTTAAATGACATCACATTTAAGTATAAAATGCTCCCATTTACACGTCACATGACTTAAAAATGCAATACAAATGACGTCATTTAACATTAGGAATAAGGACCGAGAACCGACGTCATAATGTCTCTAACATGTGCAATCCTAGTTCTAGATTTTAATCTAGAACTAGGATTGCACAAATTTCAACCTAAAATAACGTATTATTTTTACGCAATATGACGTCATTTTCAATAGGAATAAGGCCTGAAAACTGACGTCATAATGTGCATAATGTGTGAAGTTGACATCAAATATCATTGTAAAACAACGTGTCATTTACGTCAATTAACATAGATGATGTATTTTTAGAGCATTCGATTTCGACTTAATGTTTAATGGATCGTTGTTTTTAAATATCGTCATATTTCCGTATTGTTCAGTGCATTATGGACTGTTTCACTGTGAACCTACACCCCTTACTTGTATTTTTTTATTAAATCTTAGAAGCCATTTCAAAATGATGTTGTTTTTTTGCTGCTCTTATCAAAAAATTAGTTTCCAGACATTATGGCTACACAATTGTTTCCCTTATGTGCTCGGGTATTTATTTGTTCCGGATATATTTATTCTTCCTTATTTAGAAATCTAAGCAAATGCTAGTACATGTATTTGGGTATTTGGTGTTTACTCACGGCATACATGCATGGGAAACAGCGGAGCAAATAAGTCTTCAGTCTGACAACATTTTTTATGGATGTATCATTAACTCGAATATTTGTCTGAAATTTAAGAGACAGTGTCTGTACAATCATTACCATCGATTGTAAGGACGTGATCTAAATCAGACGTTATGACACGTTTTTATGTAGATATGTGGCGTTGTTTGATATTGGAATTTGACGCCATTTTTGGTCCGTTTTTTTCCAAATGGACGTCTTTTTATGGACGGCCCCAGTGTTGGCCATGGCGCAAGAAATGGTGGAGCTGAATCAGCTCTCTAATACGAAGTATAAATTGGAATTTGGGATTTATATATTAAATAATATTTCAGCCAGAAGCGAAAGGGCTTTACTTTATTTCAGCCCCTTTAAATTGGTTTCTATTCATGGAGATATTGGATTTAAATAAATGCCTGGATTTTCTGAATGGGGGTGTTTTTCTACAAAACCGCTGAATCGCAAATGTCTGCTTTGTGTTCTCTTAACTGATGGAGTTCCTTTTTAGTGAATTAATATCCATAATTACAGGTTTTTGAATGCATAATCTGTTGTGGGTGGTTTGAAATATTTTAAATTTCCCCTAGGTATTCGTTTCATTATTTAAATATAAAATATTTCATAGACGTACAAAATGTATTGTTTTAGTATTCGTAAACACAAAAATGTTATTTGAAAATAAGCTGGAAATCCATTGATTGCGATGCAGTCTTTCTGAAAATTCGGATTTTCCTTCTTCTTACAAGCACCTTCAAGAAGAACATTAAACCGCATTATTAGTGATTAAGTTTTCAATAATTATTTGCCGTTTACCAAAAATATAACCGCCTGGGCATCAATTGAATATTAAAATTAGATTTATTTTTTGCTTTTTCCATAAATGTCTCGAAACATTGCATTAAAACGTCATATTAGTAGTCTAGTTTTTACCAAGACATGTTTCCTTCAGGCATCACGTGAATATTAAAATTAACTAACAATATTACCCGAAAAACACGATTTTTCAATTTTTTATATTACTGCTGGTGTTGTTGTAATTTCAAATATTTTAAACCAATGTTTTTTGTCGAAAAGCGAACCGCAACGCACGTTTTTCCAGAAAAAAATTCTTTTGTATTTCATTATGTAGCTTTTGAAAATAATTGTGTAAAACTACTCTGAAAATGCTGAACTATTGCACACGTGGTATACATGTAAATCATTCTAGTTTTCACTTTTCTTTGGTGTATTTGGGTGAGGATAAAACAAGGGGGACATCACATTAAAGCTTTCCCCATTTCATCCGTTCCCCAAGCGCATTTTCCTTCATGTTTTATGTTACAACGTGTTTTGAACTGTTTATTGTGGCTGAATTCCTGGCTTTTGCAAGAGCACAAGTCCAAAGGGCATCGATCAATTACATCGTTTAGCTTAGTGCAGAAACCTCTGGGGAATGAAGTACCGCTTTAATGACAAATCCTTAACCTGCAATCTCCTCGAGGACGCTGGACAAATAACGTTTTTTTTACCAACATAAGCAATGGTTGTGCATGGGTAAGGTTTCTGAATGGGCAGGCTTGTTTCAAGACGTTTTCACCCTAACTTGATCCCTATGCTGCTGCCACCTTTCAGTTACAATACGAAATATTTATATCAGTGCTGGTGATATTAAGGTAGCTAAGGAGCATAAGGTCATGCTAAGTGGAAATAAGACTCTTGGAGGAAACGGTAGATATAACCATATATGGGGTTATATATGCAATATACAATATATGGCCCTATATTGGAAACCGTATACCACGAACAGAAAACGTTTTATGACTTTATTAGATAAAGCCATATGTGGCTGCATACTAGGTCAAATGTGACTTCCCTTTAGCAATGTTCATACATGTACAATTTTACTTTTGAAATAAGTTACTGTCTTATATTTTCCGGATGTGGACATGCATTGTATGTGTGATCAGATCTGTAAATATGTTGTTCATTATCACATGATTGTTTGTGTAATATATAAAAATTTCAAAACATATGGACGTATAGGCCAACATACATAGTTATGCATGGATCGTATGGACCTACGTGTATCTTAACATGGTATGGGCGTATATGCATATTAATGGACAGATGGGTCCATATGTGGTGAATTTCTGGTTTCAACTATGTGTTAAATAAATAGCATATGTGCATATATGACCCGCATTTTATTTTTCCACCCACATTATTATACATGGAAATTTGATGTGGAAATACAACGTCACTTGTTAGAGGCATTATGACTTCAGTTTTAGGTCCTTTCATCCCCCTTCCCCTTCAATATGACGTCATTTCTGCCCAAGTTAATGTCTGTACTACATTGGGGTTTCTTCAATTCGGACTACATGTACATGTATGATGGATTAGAGGGGGATAGGTTGTCAAAAAATTTCTAATTGGAATAGGACTACTCTGGGCCACTTGACCTACCTGTTGTTTTTAGGATTTAGCAATAAACAGGTCGGTTTCTCTGGGCGTTAGAATCCGTAATTTGAAAATTGAAAAACCACCTGCTCCGATGTCGATGCAGCGGAATTCACCACTTTGCGTCGCCCATAATCGATTTCCTGGCGGATTTTCCCGTTCCCTCTCCGCCTTTTTTTTCTCCGCTGGAATAACGCAAATTTCCTGTTTTTCTCTGCCGTAAACGACATTAGCTGTTGACCTAGAAAAGCACGACGGTAATGAAAACTACGCCTGGTTTTTGAAGGCTCTGCGTTGTAAACCAGTTTGCGTTGCTTGGCTTCCTCGCTGGAAATTTCATTAGGCGATGGAAAAACAAGGATCCTCTCCGCTGCCACTAAACGATAAGAAAACAATATTGGCGACGACCGATAAAACCGTTTATGTCCTTTTATCCGTTATCATATTTGGCCTCGAGAGTGGATTTATTAGGCGCGGTGACGTCATGCTCCAAATACGAAACTAAGCCCCCATCAAATCCCAGTTCTTGAATGAGGTGTATTTCGATTAAATTCAGTTCAACTCTGTACCCAACTGTCGGCGAAGATATGCCATGTGGTAGCGGCTTGTAATCCATCAACCCATTTTACTATTCCGCCATTTTATTATTCCGCTTGATGGTCACCATTGTCTATGTCAAGCAATTTCTGTTTCTTTACAAGGGGTAAATAGGCAATTTCTTAAAATTTTGGAGGGCAGTTTTTGAGAATTTTTCCGACAAATCTATGGCGTTGATTAGCCTGACCATTACTTTTAGTAATACGTCTGCGATAGTGATTCCTAAATATTTTACAGAATAAACAACTTCTTTGCGAACACGTCCCAGATTGTAAGCCGGAACTGTTCTTGTCCGTTTTCGAGGTATCCTCATGACCAAATCTAAAACCGATGGGCTCTTGATGGTCAGCGATTTGGGACCTTTCGTTAGACACCTCACATGACCCATCTGACGTAAGAGCAAAACCGGAAAAACTCGGACCAATAGCAGACCGATGGGCAGATTTGTCAAGGTGCCATTCCATCGGTCCTCAGTTGGCGCTAGCGGCCCCGCAGGGCAGTATTGCGCAGTGTGAGGTCTTTATGGCACATGTGGGTCCTATGTGATGCGTTTACGGTGATAAATGCGGTAACAATGGCACGGTGTTTTGGCGCAATGACGCATTGTTTATGGTCTGTAAATACGTTAGTTTTATTGCCGGGCGGAATCTGTTTGCTGGCCAAATTGCTCTCAAGGACGCGAGAGCGCAGGCACGTATCCCGTAATGACACCGGGGCGTGATGACGTTGATGATGCCAGAACCGGTACGAATATCCGGAACGGTACTGACGTGTGCAAAGATGAGTTATTTGAATGTTTAAATCACCATTTTGAATCAAGCGGATGACGCTAGAAACTGAACGGTTTGTCTTAAACTGATCATTTTTAAATCATTTTTTTTAGAAAATGTGCTAATATTTATGATTTCTTAGGCACATGACATCATTATTTGACATTTTTTCACAAAGGAACCAAACGATCATTTATTATCCTAAGTAATGCACGGTTTATTATTTAGTCGAGGGCCAAATGATATAACAATTGTCATGATATTTAGAAATGTGTAGTTATTTGGTTCCAGTCCATGAATTCCATACATGTCTATATAAGCTTACATGTATATATACTTATATGGCCATACGTAATACGTGTAAAAATACATTTGTTAACGTATTTACAGATATGGCCACACATCTCTATGTCTATACCTGGAAAATACAATACAATAACTGATATATAAGCTAGTTTAATTTATATTGGCATGCATTACATGCTGCTCAAAGGAAATGAGCAGCAGTGAGGTTGAGATGAGATACGGCCATGTATGGAACGAACATGTATATAAAAAGGTTATGGATGTCATGATATTTATAAATGTGAAGTTAATCGGTATTCGTGTACTTCCATTTACTGTTTATATGGAAAATACAACACTGTAACTGATATCAAAGTTAAAATGTAATATATAACATTTCTTTAAGCGAAGTGAGCAACAATGAGATTATCTTTAGCAGAAAATGAAATATTTCTCATATTTGGCCAAGTATGCAGCCATGACTTTACCTAAAGTCCAACGTACTTTTCCAACGCAATGACGTCATTTTTGACCAACATAACACTCGACGTCATCCCAACCGGAAGTACTTCCACGGTCCATGCCACACGGACGTTAATGGAGTGCAGCCATGGCTTCTTTTCAGTCACTTTCCTCCGCCATTTTGTTTCCATGTTTTTGGGGCGGGAGTCTCCATTTCTCTTCTCTCCCCCATCATCGATTGGCCCTTTGTGCATAAATCAGCGGTAATAAGCCGCTCAAATGTAGGCTGCACCTGACTTAATCTGCGTTCTTCGCTCAAGGGCCCTGCCCTCGTCTCGTCAACGCCTAGGCCGAAGCGCCGTGGCGGCGGGGGTCGTCCATTGACCCCTCTCGAGCACAATGTAGCCTCCTGCCTCTGTTACGCCACCGACGCCCCCTAGGCCTCACTTCCGCCTCTTCTTGTCTTGCATAAATGCGGCGTAATGGGAATCCGATGATGAAGTGCACTCCGCCCATTAGAAATGCGCGGGGAGTATTAGGAGTACAATGGCGTCTGAGAATGGAGCAGGCCGAGCACAATGGAGTAAAAAATCAATTTTGCTACCAGAATTGAGCTCGAAACACGTAACCACCTGCCAAAAATTGCAGCCGCTGAAGGAGCAGGCTTTCCAAGTACACGTGGCTCTAAGGAGTCATCCGTAAATGAAGGGTGCCAAACCGTAACTTACCAAGTGCCAAGAATCAGCTTTTTTTTTAATTGGGGGACTTCCACAAAGGACGTCCGGGGAAGAGGGGAGGGGGGCTTCGAAAACCGGACAAGTTTGTTATATGCCTGATCTGTACTTTGAAGATTAATCTTTGCATGTCCTGTTGACAGGATACATTTACACGGTTTATTAGATTACGATCTGGAACCTTCCCAGATATATGGGAATTGTTATTATCTAGGTCATAGAGGCACTGACCGCCCCTCAGATGCCCTCCGGGTTCCTGGGGCCCCAAGAGGGGTGTTGAATAATCTAAAAATAAGTAAACAACACAGTTTTGGTAAACATACGCACCTTGTTTGTAAACAGATCATCTGTTAGGGGGCTTTAATCGGTTTTATCTTCCTCATTTTTCATCTGCACACCCATTAAATCAGCCCCGTTTGATTTCTCTCACTCGGCCGCCAAGTGGCGCCACGCCAGGGGTCGTTGAACACTTAAAAATTGTTCAATGGAGCAGACCTTATTCAAAATCCCGACTTATGGATTTTAGGGCGATGCTCAGACCCACGGTGTGACAGATTTTTTTTTTTGCCCATGCCGTTGAACCTAACATGGAATCTGAAATCGGTCTTCAGCCCAAAAAACTATGATGCAGATTTATCAGGCTTTTCGGGGCTTCTTGGACATGCTGTGCCATAGGGCATTTCTGGCCACTTTGGTGCAGCATCATTGTGTCACATTCCAATGTACCAAGACCACTTTTAACCCCCTGTGGTTCCTCGTGGGCATGTATGGAGAGTCATGTATGACTTTGTCTAAACTTTCCATGAACGACGATATCAATATAGGGCTATATACGGACTTGATCATGGTCAGTTTTGGAATGTACATGTAAAACCCCATACCCTCATCAACTTCAAATGGCTCTTAAACGTCCTTGGGGAACTTTTACCTTGATGGATCCAGCTATTTACATGTTTGTTTGGCATTGATGTTTGTTTCGCTATGAGCTCTTGAGCAAATCAAACTTATTTCTGAATTTTGGTTTTGCAGCTCTTCATCGACTGATCTGGGATGTCGCCGAGGAGTCTTCAGTCGCCGCCATTACGGTTCCGTGGAACTGGTGAGTAATTTTAACCTCACTTTTTTTTTATTAAGGTCCAAGTCTGGACGCTTTATAACCTTAGATAATCGTGCACCCTTAAACACCACCACCAACAACAACGGGGCTGCGTCAAGGGCCCAGACCTCCTCTCCTTCACAGGGCTGAACACGTTCAACAGTTTCAAAATACCGCTTTGATAGTTACTTTCCAATTAACGCCTAATTGGTTGCAATTAATGAGCTGAGTACGATTAATCAAGGCGCTTGCACGGACTGCTGGAGCCGGCGAAAACATTTCTGGTACTGTTTTCGCCCTATTTCACAATACTTGCCCTTTCATTCGCTGGCGGAAAGGTCTGTAAAGATGCCAGTAAATGAAGTTAAAATTGCTTAATTCCAAACGTTAATTTTTGATGTGGTCAAGTTTGTCTAGACCGTCAACAGCAGCAGCAGGGCTTCTGGGAAATTAAAACGAATTTGAGAGGTACGATAGGGTTGGAATGAAAAATATGCCTAACGAATGGCCAGTAAGGAATGCAATGAAAATGTGAATAATTAATAAATAGTGAATTTTGGAAACTCTCTCGAAATTTCGGTTTTAGCCATGTGTGGAAATCCAGGTCGATTAAATTCATGATTCAGTGTCAGATTTGGGAAACTGGGAAACATTGGGAAAATGCCCGATGCATTTATCCTGTTATAAAACTAAATGTTTCGATCTCATTGTGCAACAAATTGTTTGAAAAAATGGAATGTGCCAAAGCTTGAAGTGATCAAACTAGCCAAATTTTGAGTACACCTCAGGTCATAAAAGTGTCGAAGCGTCATGGTACATTTGAATGACTTTGGTGCAATCCTGGACAGTTTGGAAAAACGACAACAGGATTTTTAAGAAATGAACAAAATGAATATCTAATTTATCAAAAAATAAAAATGCTTATCATAGTCTAACAGCAGTAGACATCTAATTTTAAAATGAAACCACTCAAAATAGTATGTGCCACAGCAACAAGTGTAAGTAGTACTTAAAATGTTAAGTCCTTGAAACGTTTTTGAGTGAACTACAGGTCATTGCAACACCCGATAAATCAGTGCGTTAACATTAAGGTCACACTTTTAATGACTTTAGCATAGGACAGTTTTTTAACGTCTCAAAACCCTATGCGCTAAGCGATTCTAATGTCTGAAATGTCAATGGACAAAGTAAACGCTGGTCATTCAATGTCATTTCTATGTCCTCGCATTAGCTTTAAAGGCCAAACACTTTCATTTCATCGACTTTGGTGCAGTTATTGGACGGTTTGAAGAAAATGTTTGAAGCGTCGTACGATAAATGAAATATTAAGCACCTAATTGTCCACGGCTGTTCGATTTTATACAACCAATTCCTGCACCTGCAGACACCATGACGTACATGGAGAGCTTAAAACTAATACCGTGTTTCGACAAACCCAACCTGTTTCCACATGCACTCGCAAAATTTACATTCCTATGAGAGAAATTCGATCGGCACTCACTCTCGAGAGAGAGAGAGAGAGAGAAAGCAAAAATTCTCGTTTATTTAAGAAAATCAATATGCGAATAACTCAGCCTCATTTCATCTTCCGCCCACCATTTTGCATTCGATGGAATGGAAGTATGCAAAGTATTCAAATGCAATGTTTGGTAAAGGCATCCGCAACCCCCTATCATTGTTTCTTCCTGGATCTGTCCTTCACCACAGGCAGTTGACTCGAAAACACGTGTCCTTCAGTCTGCATTTAATTTCCAACTGAAATTGATGTCCGTTCGTTGACATTTCTGATGGAGTCATTAGGTCACAGACTGGTCGCTTCTATCAGGTTGCTCTTTCGTCCGTGGATATTACCATTGAAAATCTGCTCAATGTCAATGCCTTTGATTTAATCAGACAGCTAATATATAGGCCAGAAAAGAGTTCCAGATTGTTGTTGTTTTTTTAATTTATAAAGTCTGACCCAAGAGGATTCCCACCATAAAACGAAATACCCACATTTTGCTTAGAAATTGTTGTTATAATTGCTTATTTTTCTCCCCAGTCAAGAATTGTTCGCCCACTTTATCTATAAGAATTCAAAGAAACGTTGTATTCCAGTCTAGTTGTATTTTTTCATAAATAAAACTAAATTTTTTCAGATTGTAAAAAATAACGCAGACAATAGTGGACAACCGATTGTGTACTCGAACAAATAAACTTAGCTATTAAAATAATTATTTAAAACTAAATGGTGTAATTTTGAATGTGAATGGAGCCACAATCTAATGTCAGAAACTAACGAAGCATTTCCACATTTTTGCACAAAATTGTCCACATAAATGATGTCTATTTTCATGATTTCATTATAGACAGTGGATTACTCACATGGCACAATTTGTAGACATTGTTTAAAAGGTTTCATTATATTAAATAAAGGCCATTGCTAATTGACATCCTTTCGTGACTATTTTTACCTGGTCATTAAATTGAGTGGGTATTATATGCTCTAACAATAGATTTGCTAACCACTACTTCTATTCATAGATCTTCTGGGTAAAATAAAAGGCTAAAAATAGGATATAAATGTAAACAAATCTGCAAATGTACATGCATAAAGAGAAGTTGCCTTTATATTCACGAAACTACCACTTAGTTTAAACAAAGGTTTCGTATTTTGAATAATATAGGCAAGAGTCCTTGTTTGATATTGCAATTTTTGTGAGTACAAACATGCCCTCCTTCAGTCACAACCCGGTTAATATGTTCTCAGATATCGAAAATCTATAAATTCCCACTTTTCAAATTTAGGTTCTTCCTACGAACACCAAAAATAGCACTGGAAAAAAGGTTTTATTGAATTTATTTTTTTACTTTTAAAAGAAACATGAAATATCTCAAGCCAGAACAATGTTATTTCCAATCTACTGAGTATATATTTGTCGTTTTATTCAATTTATCAAACTTTTGTTAACAAGCCTTTGAAATGCCAAGAGTTGTTTAAGCTAGAATTTCAAATCATGTTTATATGAGCAAATATTACATCCTCATGACTTCAAACTTGCAATTTTAATTGGCATTTTTCATTTAGCCGATATTTTAATAACAAGATTCAACAAGCTTCAATTTTATGTATCAGCAAGGAACAACGTCTGTTATTTAGTAATAATATTCTTGCTGTGTAATTTCAGTCTTGACTTATGAAATGCATCCACAAGCTTCTTTTTTTTTGCTTTTATGTGGAGGCGAATCGATTTTACGATTCTAGGCAAGCTCTCTTCAAATGGCTATTGTTTTCTTTCTGATACTCTCGTGAAATACATTTCCATAAAAATGCATCCGTTTAAGCTTTTGCAGTACATAAACTGGCTAGGCTAGTTCATTATGTCACGAGGTCGCCCACGCTAACATCACTGTCTTGCCAATTCAAAAGACGCCATTTTGAATTGTCCGGTGATAAAGGACATTAGCAATCTCCTTAACCCCCATCCGCCTATTGCAGTTTCAGCAGCAGGGTAATTTTTCCCTAAAATTTGCATAATTTAATTTGCTCTGACAGTAAAAACGAGATGGAAGTTTTCCAAGAGTGCTCTTGCGCTTCCTTTCTCCCCCCCCCTCAATATCGACTAAAAAATAGATATGTGCACGCAATTAAGGCTTTGGTCGGATGCCAGTGACTAATTTACCCCCAGCCCGGATCACCTCAGCCTCACCTGGGCCCTAATTTATCCAAGAGCATCGAAGTTTCATGATACGAAATGTCTTTTCACCAGTTGCGTCACTCCGAGCAATGTTTCCGCGAACGTTGGCGCGTTCGCCTAATGAAGGCAATCTACTTTCCAATTAGGTTATGGATTTTTTCCCCTTGGAGCTACCCATCCATCCATCTTCAACTAGATTAATGCGAAATCAGCCTGGAGATAAGATTTGCTATGGACTGTGCATGTCTCAACTGCTTGCTTCAAGCGCAATTTCCATTGGCAATTCGGAATTTGAGCAAAATTGTTACAAATTTGCCACTTATGTGGGTTTTTTTCCGTTTTAATGTGGCTTGACTTTAATCTAGCTCATTTTAGAAGCTAAAAATATGTGTTGATTACCGGGCGAATATTCATGTCTTAAAATTCAAATGTCTGCCCCTGAGGCTGGGCAATCACTTAAAACACGGAGCTAGCAGTGTTTGCCCGCTTCATGGGGCTGCATTACTGCTCGTTGTTTATCCTGAATTTTCGATGTTCTAAGTAATTGATATTTGCTTACATTCTGGATCAATTTAGCCTTACTTTCGCCTAAATTTTGTTAATGCTTACACCTTTAATTGCAAACGTCTGTTAGAATATTTGCAGTGCTGCCCCTGAGGGTAGGCAAACACGGGGGTAGATGTGCCAGCAATGTTTGCATTACATCAGGCGCATGACAATCGATTGTTTACTGAAATAACAAGTCTACTGAAAAATCTGATCTAGTCGTACTTAATTTAGCAGGTGACAGGTTTATTATGTCAAAATTAACACGTATACGGTGATGACTATGTGAACAGGTCCATAATCGGTATGGCTGCACAATGTCGAACCACAATTAGGAGAATCCTATCACCTGATCTTGGTTAACGTTTTGCGTAATTTATTTCAATTTGTAGTACTATAAGTTGTTAGCAGAACGTAGATAACTAATATCAGTAGAAATTTTATGATTCGAATTTGTCCGGTAAGTGTTTGACGTAACCATTTGTAAAGAAATCAACCGCAGTTGACTTGGAGAATAAATGATGCACTTGATAATGTGGAAAGTTTAAAATTAATATCTTCTGCATACACTTTGCAAATTTTGAGTTTCACAATTCGTGGATTTTTCATTTTTAAGATTTTAATGTTCAAAATGTCTACAGCAGGATTTCTAAATTATTTAAAATATTTTAAAAGGATACATGGGTAAAATTCGAAGACACGCATTGATCAAGATTTCTAGATTTGTCACTTGGATTTGTATAAGCTAAAGAGCGTTCCAGAATAATTGTTTAGGAGGGAAGTTATCAAGGGGATTCCTGTTGATAGAAATAGTGGATTGGTCCAGGATCAGGGAAGTGTAAGAAAATGCAACTATGAAAATGAAGCGAATTTCGGTGCAAGATGTTGTAATTAATCTTACCAGTTAACACTTTGATCTCTTTTGCATGCAAGGCTAAACGTATTGATTTTCAGAATATCGAGAGTTTGGTAAACAACTTTAAAAATAGCCTTACAAAATACCACACGCTAAAAAGCTGCGTGGTTCACTAAGGTGATCGAAAGAGCCCAGAAATTTAAAAAATAAGAAAAAACAAGGCTGTCAGCACCGAATGGCACTCAAGGGTAGTTTTTGCATGGAGCTTGGACGTTAATTGGTGGTAAACCCTTAGAACGATGCTTGGCCTAAAAAACGAGCTGGAAAAGGGGTTTGCATTCCTGTAAACAGCTCATTAGCAAAATATCCTCACTCCGCATCATTTCTGCTTGAATACCTTAATGATCAAATTTATTAATAGGCCCAGGGAAAATGCCAAGGTGCTGGACTAACGAATAACGAGCCCCAATTTGTATTCTCCAATCTGACCTTTCAGTTATTTGCAATTAAGGAAATTAGGTGACTTGGGTGGCTGGCAGCGCCATCTGTGTGCAAATTCGTGAGTGACTAGGCGATGGTTACGATTCTCAGCGGAATTGATGAGGAAACTAGACGCCAAATTTTAATAAAAAAGCAGGGAATTGTGCTATTTAAGAGATGCATTTCAGACTGCCTAACAATTAGGATTTCGTATACGCTGTAAGTTTATTAGCCTGTGAATAGCCTATACATGATTTTATTTAATACTCAACTGTAGTGCAGTTCTGAAATTATTGTAATTATTTAAATTATTTTTGAAACACCTAACAAAGCTTACTGCTTCTAGTGTTTGGTGTCTAGATATTGCTGTTATTTTTTTATATTTATTCTATAGAATAATGTTTTATAACATTGAATGATTTTGTAAAATTAAATTGTCGTTCATGTTTTAAGTTGTCATTGCAATGCTTGCATCTTTGTATCTAAAGTTCCTACTGTTTCTGTGTTAAATTTCTGCTATTTAGTTTCAGTACTCATCATCATCCGTATTGATTTGACTATTGATTGGCTATAACATTGAAAGCTATATAGCTTTATGGCTTGTTGAGATTATGAAATTAAAATAAAAGTCTAGCGGAGCTAGCGTAAGTAACTTGTATTTCGTGCATAATCCTAGAATGTCATGGTTAAGGCTGTCACAAATAACTAAAAATAGACCATCCTCGGTGTGACGTAGTTGCGAGTCTTGTCTGTACAGTTCGGCAACTAATCCTAATCTTTTAAGTGCAAAATTAGCGTGTTTTTGTTTAAAAAAAGTACGGCTTGTTTATCTTTGGCATCTATTTAGCAACGTATGTTAATGAATATACTAACACAGAATGGCGTTTGGTGCAGCTTATACTGCTAATTTTAATACTTGGAAAGATTTTAGTGCTATGTATGAGGCTGTTAGGCACTAAATTGTACACAAACGTTAAGAATAAATATTTTTTTCAACTTTTATATCATAGTCTAAATGCTGTTTAAGATCAAGATGTCCACAGCTCATTGGAGTCATTAGAAACAATAAACTTAAGGATTTCAATGTCCTTGAATTCATAATTGTTTAATATTTTTCAATCTGATCCTTGAGTCCTTCAATTATTATAAATGTTTTGCTACTTGAGTATAACATGTTCAATGCCTTTGTTGGTGTTTAGAAAGAAAAAATCGTATTTTACTCAGAGCCGTTTGAAACCAAGGATAAATATTAAATATAACTTCGTTTTTCAAGGTAATGTCATAACCAACTGTCGTGTAACACCAGGGTATTCACAGGTCATTGCAGGCATTAGAAACTTCTCAAAATCAAGGAATTGAATGTAGGTCATTGAAGTCCTTGAATTCTTGGTTTGAAATTTGCTCATTAAGGTCCTTGAAAATACCGAAATTAGCATACAGTTGTTGAACCAGCAATCCTTTTAAATTGAATGGTTTTAATGACTAGTCTTATATTCATAATTGTGGTTGCTAGGAGTCATTGAAGCATTTCAAGTCATGGAAATGTTAGTTGAAACGCATTGATTTCACAACGAGTTAGGCCTTGTTGTAGGCTTTAATTTGATGCGTCACGTGACCTATATCAGCCTGCAAAATAATGAGCATGCAATGAATATGGAGCGTGGTTCATTATTAAATCAATATGATTATGACTTAGCCCTATTTTCGAAGCCCATTTCCGGAAATGTTGAGCAACGTAATGCGCTCTGAAGAACGAAGGCGAATTAAGACCCCATTGGTCTGATTTAAGAATATTTATTCGAAAAATAAAACATTCACACAAAGTTAAGTTACGCTTGTAATGCTAATTGGTTTTTAGCTCCAAATTCACGTATTGGATTGGACAAATTGGAATTTTGGAGTGGTCACAATTTTAACATTTAATATTTTCAAAATATGTGCAAGTATGCAGTCACGTGTGACTTTATCTAACGTAAATGGATTTACGTTTGGCCAAATATGGCTCAGATATGGTAATTTTTAGTATGGACATGTTTAACACCCCTCCAGAATGTCTTTCGAGTGGCGTTCCTTATGCAGTTGCCTCCCGTCGCCGCTCGAGGGCGCCACCCTCGAAAACCTCTCAAAATTCATTTGCCGTCACCGGAAGCGGAGTTGGCCCTCGGGAATCGGCGCTTCTGGAGCTCCTGATGGACGTCTGGTGGGTTGGGCCCCTCAAAAGCGGTTTGGCCAAAATTGGGGGCTCAAACTGGAGATGCTCAACCAATCGCCCGCCGGACATCCATCTTTGTCCAAACGATGCGGGCTTATCTAGCAAATTTCATTTGCGCAAAGCTACAGACTTGTTTTCGTTGAAAAAACCAAGAACTTCTCCAGGGAAATAAATCTTTCATTGCATTGTTGTTGGAGGACATTCGTTTGATTGTCTCTGGAAGGTTTCGTTGACCCCTCGGCCAGCAGGAGGCACAGACCAAGTCCGTTGTTTCATTAGCTGCTGCAACGTTAAAGCCAATCAAAGGTCGGAGGCCGGTTGGTCAGCACATCAGAGTGGTCAGCATGGCCAGACCTATTCGAAGCAGAAGCTAATGTCGCCACTGGGCAATGGTCAGCGTCGCGTTATTAAGGACGTAAAATCGCATCTGACAGTTCAACGTCTTTACAGTGATCAATATTTTTTTTCTGGAAATGGCATTTATTTCTGGCAGCTCAGGGCACAAACGACATGGGAATATCGGATCAGTTTACTGGCTGTGATGGACAGGGGGCGCTGGAATCGCCTCTTGGAGGTCGGTACCAAAGCAGCTGAAGGAATTGGAGAGAAATGTGATGTTCACGATCGAAATGTCTAATTATTTAAACTGTTTGTAAGCCTATTTGAATGACATAGTTGATGCGATAAATAGAAATGATCGGAATTGAGGGAAAATTACCAAATTTTCTGCGAAATACGAGAAGGAATACTTAAATTCTCAAGCCTGTTTTCTGGGAAAATCAATTTTTGTTAGTTTTGAATTTTAGGTTCTAGAGCTTTGTCCCTAGAGCTTCAGTTAGTTTTAAATTAGGATTTGTACCAAATATTTTGTCACAGATTTGCAAGACGATGTGACCAGAAAAACGCTGCAGGAATTTTTTTGTGGAAAACTTAATTAGAAATAGAACTTAAATAGAAAGTTGGATAGAAATGTCATGAACGTAATCATTTGAGAGGGCGGAGGGAAATACCAAATTAATATTTTCACAATTCAATTCACACAAGAGATTGGTTCAAGCAGATTTATTAAAAATAACCGTGGGGGAATTTTTTTTGAAAAGCAATGATGAGATTTGGCCTGATTTTTAATCATTCAGTTTAGAAGTCTTCCAAATAAATTTAAGGAAATGCAGGGAATTTGTCAAAATTTGATCGTAATTGAGGGATTTAAGTCAAAATTGCATGAGAAAAAAAATGGTTCAGAAAAAGTATAAAATTAAGACCGCAGGCGAAGTTTTTAGGAAAAGCAATGATGTGATTTTGCCTAATTTTCAATGATTTAGCTAAGAAATATTTTCGAGAAATGTAAGTAATTTGTTAAACTTCGATCACAATTGGGCAATTTTAAACATAATTACACAACAAAACTTTTTTTTGTTATTTTACTGTTAAGTTTTTATGAAAACAAAACATAAAAAATATAACCACTTTTTATTTGTCAGTTAATTGACAGACACTTTTATTTCTCGAAAACGTGCAATAACCAGTGGCCACCTTGAGGGATGTTAGTGTTACACCGAATTCAGGAATTAAATTATAGGTTCTTGTTTCGTGAAATCCTTTTATTTTGCTAAAATTTCAAATAATGAAAGGTTTAAAACGTCTGTATTTTCTTTCTGTTTTTTCATTTTTTTCTCTAAACCTAGGAATTCGATCTTTCTTCAGTTGTTTTTTGGGGGGCGGGGGGGAGGAAGTGGGGTAAGAATTCTTAGCTACACTATAAACACGGTATTGTAACCCAGCCAACTTATCAAATCTTCACTCGGTTGCCATAAGGAATGAGGCAGACATGTCCAGCATGATGATGAAGTACATTCCAGAGTGGACAAAGCTAGCCGGTTGTGTTTACAGTTTCCATGGCAACGCCTGGTTCGCCCGCTGATCCTAAAATAGTGTTTGCTTCCCTAACAAATAATGTTGTTGAATCTATCAAAAGTGGAGGCTGAGACACGACATTGCCTACCCACGGACCTTTGTGCAAACAATAACCAGAAAAATCCATTCTGAGGATTCGTGCCATCAATTCCTCATTTTGGAAAAAAAAATGGCGCCCGAAATATTTCCTAGACTCGAGCGATCCATTTCTTCCTTGTCAACAGTATTTCGCTATTTAATTGGTCGCAATCCATATATTGTTACGCAAATTGCAATTTCGGAGATAATCTAGATAATTAGCAGTAAAACTTTGCCGCAATTTCAAGTGCAGAGGACGAGCAATTGGATTAGGAATAATGATGATGATGCTGTAATCATTTGCATGTTTTACTACTAATTTTATGGTGTTGTCTAATTGATATGGCATTTCCAGAAAATTATACCGTATTGCAGTTTATCGCGGGGTGGGGAAGTTGAATATGGCCAAATATGGGGTTACACATGATGTGGCTGGCCATGTGTGCGGCCCCTTATGGCCATATATTGACATCTTCATTTATAGCATCTGTAGATTAAGCCAAATATAGCGACATTCTTGGCCATATATGAGAAATATTCGATTTTCTGCTAGAGACAATTTCATTGCTGCTCACTCCGTTTTCTTCATAAAAGGTTAGCTTTAATAGAAATTATTTTATTATATTTTCCAGGTATGAACATTTATAGATATGTATGACATCTCTTTAGATATGTTGTCATATGTAAATATGTAAAACCATAAATGGATATGTGTGGATTTTATGGATTTAATGTAAATGTATATAAACAGTACGTGAGCGTATACGAACATGAATATATGGCCATATAAGTCCATTTGTGGCCAATTTCGTATCTAACCATATATGGAGTAAGTCGTACATGTCCATATACTGTACAGTCCATAAAATCCATACATATCCGTATGTGTCCATACATGTCAATGTTTTACATTCTTTCATATGACCATATACTGTATGTCACCGTGTTTGCATGCATACATGCAGTCATACATATATTTAAGAGTGTAAAAAAAACATATAGCTTATGTACATATGGATTTTATGGACTTACATAAACAGTACATGGGCATACTGTATATAGATATTAATGCACACATAGGTCCATTTGTGGCCAGTTTGACAGATAATTCAGTCCCCTACGCCCTTATGCCCATGGGTCCTTATACCATCAAAAAGCCAGACACTGGATAACTCATCCGATTTCCACTTATCCGGTTTTCGGCAGCTGTTCATGTTCGACGCAAATCGCTTCCAAAGGACCATAAAATTGAAGAAGCTCGTAAAAATATCGGTTGGCGCCGATTGGCTGGGGATTGGCTTCCGGAAATGGAGCAGCTTTTCTAGTTTTCTGCCCGCTGTTTTATGCTGATGGAATGTGCTCTTTGCCACTTTGGCTTTTAGCAAATTTAGCTGTTGTTTCGGGAGCCCAGCACCCTCTGGAGAAGCTGATGGACGCCTGTAGAACGACACCCTGGTGTGAAGGAGTTTCGGTTTGCTTTCATATCCCCTCCCCCTCCCCCCTTGTGCCTCCAGAAACGCTTTCCAGACTTCTTCAGGAGAAACAATGCTATGTTGGCTTTTGTTTGCCGCATGCTGTGGCCATTTACTTAATGGACGTTTAATTTTGTCCATGCCCTTTGTTTTGATGGTTGTTGTTTTTTGTTGCTTTGTTTTAGTTGGCCCAGGTGGAGTGTGAAGGCATGGACCAACAGCTGCGGCGATTCCGCGTGGAATGCGGCGAGAGGATGGACAAGGACGAGGTATTGAATTTTGAAACCTGTTATTATTTAATTGCAATCTCTTTCATTTTAAAATTACATGTACATGCATTTATTGTGTTCTTTATTAAAGAATTTAGGCTTAAGATTAAGCTCTTACAGTGGAATTGTCAAATTAGGCTTTGTTCATGCCATACTAACGTTACAAGTTTATTTTCGCAATCAGTATTTATCTTGTATATTGTGCTGTATATTGTAATAATCTTAAACTACATGATGAAATTCAAGATAACAGCAATAATATGGTGCAATATTAAATTTATTAACGTTTCATTCGAAATGAAAATAATTGATTACGTTTTTATTTCGTTTTTAAACAGGTCTGCAAATTAAATTTAAAAATGAAAAGCAATGCCTGTAAATGATTTTTGAGCTTATGGAAGCTGTTAAATGTACCGCAAGCGCATTATCCTTTAAATGCATTTACTTGGAAATTAAAAGTCTGGAAAGATTTTCCTGTTAATGTCTATAATAACAATTTTTTTAAAAAATTAGTTGTAATTATTTCCAAAAATCCGTTCCTAAGGAAATAGGAGGGATGTTTGTGATCTACTAGAATTTCAATAAAGCAATTCTCGAAAAATAATTTGAAGAATGGTGAATTCTACGCGTTATTTAAATTAAATAAAAGAAATTGTTTAAATGTGTACTTTCTTTTTGCCATATTTTCTTGTAGTATGTGAATTATATAGACAGATGTTACCAGGAATAAGGGGCTAAAAGTTACATAATCTTTAAAACGCATTTTCCTAGAAATTAAAAATGTTTATGTAAAGGTTAATACTTCTAATAACGATTTCTTACGATTAGATATAAATATTTCTAAAAATACATTAATTGTGGTAATGGACGAAGTATCCGTTCTTAAGTAAAATGACATTTTGATCTACTTGAATATCTATAAAACCACTTTAGTGAATTATGTTTTCATTTTTAAATTGCTACTTTTTTGGTCTTTCGCGAAATGCAATTGTGCTTTGACAAATGTTACCAGAAATAATGGCTTGAAAGCGCATTATCCGCAAAAAGGCATTTCCTTACAAATTAAAATGTTTCTGCAAGCACGTCCCTGTTAATGTCCTTGACAAAATTTATTCACATTAATTCTAAATGTTTCCAAAAATACATTTATTGTGTAATGGACTTAAAATCCGTCCCTAAGGAAGAGGACATTTCGATCTACTGAAATGTCAATGAGGCCACCTTCATAGTATATATTAAAAACATTACTAGGAATGATGGATTATACATTGTCTTTTAAATGAAATTACACTAAAGAAATCCTTGAAATGTGCGTTTGGTTTTTTTGGAAAAATAAATGCATTTTTTTGCCTTACCAATAAAATGTATTTTAAGGATAAGGGTTTTCAGATCCTCCATCATTTCTGGCACCGTGAATCGGAATCCGCCTTTCGTGTCAAAGATGCAAAGATTGAAAAATCAATCTTGGAATAATCAATGTGCCCCATATTCGTTAAAATGTGCGATGGTCGATCGCATCTTGGAGGCAATGAAAGGTGGGGTTGTTGGTGTATGGGGGGGGGAGGGGAAAACACCAGTTGACTTTGGGGAAAAGTGCGATCAAGTTCAACTTGGTTGGCAATAGCAACAGGCGACTGTGTCAAGAGTAAAAGGCTGCGACAGGGAAATTACCTTTCGCCAGCTTTGCTTTATCGATTGCATTGCCATCAACCCAATAACTCATCTTTGACCTTTGTGTGGTTTTTTCTTTCTTCTTCTTGCTCCAGATCTACAGTTCACCTTCGACGCCCGTCCTTGAAAACCCCGAGTACCAAACGCGATGGTATTTCAAATATTTCCTGGGAAAAGGCAAGTTTAAGTCAACCTGACCTCCGATCTATAGGCGCCTTTTCGCTATAAAGGCCCTTTTGTTTATTTTTAATGTCCACCACCACAAATAGTGAAACCGGATAGTTTCTAACGCAAAAACGTCAACGTGCATGGGTCTTGGGGGCCCATGGAATCATTGGATCACTAGAATAGCTAATGGTCAACCTGTTTTTTCACAACTTTTAATGGTGTAACCCTGGACGTCCTGTCCCATAGGCTTGCATAGGGGGTTGGCCAATGTCTGGTTTAAACATAATGACGTCATTATCGCTAAAAATGACGTCATCTGGACCAGTTTGTGAAATGGGGTGCTGCGTAGCTCTTATAGCTGGTGTTTCCTGCTGTTTCCAAACTGGAACACGTGTTCATAATAATGACGTGTTCTTAAACATTTCAGTTCATCAAAACTACGTGGGTGCAGACGCTGACAAGACCCCGTTTTTCTTGTCCGTGGTTTTTACTGACTCCAATAATCAGTGCGTCCCTCAGTATCGTGCCATTTTGTGGAAAAGAACGGTACTTGAATTGGGTGATTTGAAAAAGTTTCGAAATTTGGATGATTTTTTTGTTCTGAAAATGGTCCCAATCTGTCCGTTACAGGGTGCTCAGAAAATATGCATTTCTCAATCGCCGAACAAGCCAATGACAGTGAAATCAATACTTAGGTAAGGAGAAGCAAAGTAACGACTCCAGTTTGGGTTTGTCAATGCGTCGTTATCTTTCACGTGTGCGTAACCACACCTTTTGTGTTTTCAGCAATTTTCTAAACATGGAGAAGATGGAGAAAGGACCAAAAGAAATATTTGCTCCAGAAATCCAGAAGGTGAAAATGCATTTTTAATATCTTATTACTTGCTGGCAGCGGTTTTATGACAAATAATCATGAACGTTTCTTTGTTCTTTTCGTTTTGGTAATGAACAATTATTAATCATTAACGAATGATTAATGCGTTTTGAAATTTGGCAATGGGCTTTTATTCGAAGTGGATTTTAATTTTCATTTATATTAAATTTGGGGTATTTGGCGGTACGCACAAATTTGAAACGTACATGTATTTTACTCTTCATTTCGATAAAATTTGAAAGATTTTAAAATGGAATCAGATTTAAAATGTATATTTACTCTTAAATTTGGGGGGGAAATTGGGAAATTGGCAGAAGTATTTAAAATATATATTTTGCTATTAATTTTGAGGGATTTGGTAATGGAATTGACTTTGAAATATATTTTAGTTTTTTTTTTTTGAAATAGTGGATCTGGTATTTGAAATGTTTTTTATTCTTTTCGGTATTTTTTGATTATAATAACAGTTTGAAATGCGTCAATGGGTTTCTATTTACAATATATTTTAACTTTCGTTTTCATACAATTTGGTGAATTTTGGTGATTTTATTATATTTTATCCCATATTTTTTTAAAAAAAGGAAATGTAGTATTGGACTTACGTTTGAAATGTATTTTATTCTTAATTTCGTAATTTTAATAGCATTAAAGATTGGGCAGTCGGTTCTATTTTAAATTCATTTTAATTTATTTATCTTATAAATTTATTTTACTTTTCATTTTGATGGCATTTGGGGGCTTTTGTAGTGGAATCAGATTTGAAATATATTTTGATTTCCACTTAGATACAATTCGGGGAATTAATCGTTAGGTTGAAATTTGAGATTTATTCAACTTTTAAATTTTACTCTTTTATTTTACTCGCATAGTAGTGTCACAATTTTTAATTTTCGTTGCTACAATTTGTATGAAATTTTCTTTATGTTTTTCAGGATCTTTTGCTGCTGGAAGAACAAGAGGTAAGCAGCCATTGGGCGGCTATTTTTGACTGTTTTTGACTTTGGACAGGACATGGCAGGAAGCGCATCAGGTTGCCATGGTTGGAGGAATGGAAAGCAATCTGAAGTGAAGTTTGTTTAAACGAAAGCCACGGGAGGAAGCGGTTTTTTCGCTTTTAAATTTCTCCATTCATGTGTCTCTCTGAACGTTTTATGTAAATTCCATTATTCCGCCTTCCTCCTCTTCTTCATCTGCAAGAGTAAATGCGTGTCTGCCGAAATTCAATTCCACGGGCTGTGTCCTTCCGAGCAGAAGAACAAGTTGTCGTGATATTGAAAAAAATCTACCAGGGATTACAGCAGAAGGTCGTTTTTCAGGGCATTAAAAATATCCTCTGGGGCTTCAGACTTGACATCCAAGAAATCTGCATTTAAAGGGGCTGAGGCAGAAGCATTTGGAAATTAGACTGATGTGTAAATGTTGGACAGAAATGACTTATTCCATACAGGGTTAGACAAGGATTTGGCAAAAAATTCACCTATTTATCCTTGTAGCCATATTTGCCATATGAGGAGTTTATATAAGTCATTAAAATCCATGCATGTCCGTATTTGCTCGTATATGAAGGACGCCAAGACTTTCCTTACCAAGCGCCAAAACGTCAACTTTTCAGGACAGGGAAAAACTGAATAGATTCGCGAAAAATACTGATATCAGTAATCTGATTTCGTTCAGACGCTGTACACTGTTGATATTTAAGCAAATTACGAAAACATCAATGGAAACTTTGCGAAAGATAAATTCTAAATTTCTCAAAAAAGTCGTATGTGCCACACGTGTGGCACCACAAATAAACGTTCAAAACGCCCTTTTCTCTACAGGAAAGCAAGTTATCAGCGCATATATGTCTATATACATATTTGCCCATTTGATAGGTTTATATAAGTCCGGAAAACCCTTACATGTTCATGTATGTTTTCACATGTCCAAATGTCCAAATCTAAAAAATATACTACACATTGTGAGCGGGAATAAGATTTTTTTACTAGAAAATGGAATATTTTCCATGTATGGTATCATCTAAGGTTGCTATATACATATGGAGTAGCCATGTATGCCTCGTGCATGCTGCGCTGGCATATTTGCACCCAGGAGATCAAAAATGAGATAAAATGACTTGAAAATGGTGCACCTTGGCAACGACTTTATTTGGACACATAATTAAACTGGAGAATAAATGACAAATTAATGGATTTATTTGAAACTAAAAATCGCGAGTGGTTCTTACTGTCTGTCTGGACGTCATCCAACCAGGCAGGACTCAAGAGCCGAGGATAATCTGATTCTCAAACGGGATTAAAAGCAGATCCAGCCATCAAATTACCCTTAGATAAACGTGAAGAAGCCAAGAACTTCCTGCGGAAATCAGCTTACTCTCTGTGGCAATATATCCTGGCTTATTTAGAAGATGACCAGAAGTGAAATTTGGCGTCGATATCTAGTTGAAGAACTATTAAGATGAACAAACCAAAGAGGATTACTCATGTCTGAATTTGTCTCTAGTGATCTTTCAAAGAATCAAACATGTTTAGGGAGAAGGTTGATTTGTGCAAGAAACTCTGGGAGGTTTTCATGGAAGTTTTGTGGCGAAACCTGATTTGCTCGAATTCATGGTCATTGGAGCGGGTTTTGAAAAAAGACTAAAATGTTTGTGGAAATGAGTGCTCTTTCGTCTTTTGTAGGGATCCGTGAATTTCAAATTCGGAGTTTTGTACGCCAAGGCTGGACAATCGACGGACGACGAAATGTACAGCAACGGTAAGAAATTGTTGTTTTTACCACAATTGGTGCTAGTGAAATATTGAAAAAAAATCTAATTATTTTTTTGCAATTTTACAAAGTGAACATTTTAAACAAAATGCAGCTAAAAACGATTTATCAGCATCGAACAAGAGCGTTTTGCGTTTATTTTAAGTTTGAAAATTGGCAATTTTAATTCATTTTTTAATTAATTAAAAATGCAACTGTTTTGATTTGATTTTGATTTTCAAAGTTGCAATTTTAAAAATGGCAGGAAAAAAGCACTGGTGATTTTTATTTTTGTAAGCATAACCGATCGAAAAAGGTGCCTGCACTAAATTTTAAGGATTTCAAGCCGCAGGTTGAAGTTTGAAAATGTTGAGCAACTGGATAATTATATTGAGCATTATTTTGTTTTAAAAACTAGGTATTATTTATCAAACTGACCAATTCCCAAATCAAGGACAGTTTGTCAAAATCGAAGACAAATACGATTGATTAGGCCTGTTACACATTTCGAAAGTAACAATTTTTTTAAAATATAAACTGAAATCCATTTTCTGTGATCTGATTTTTTTTCTGAAAAATAACATGAAGCGTTGCCTTGGCTATTACATTTTTTAATATATTTTGACTGGCACTGAATTATAGATTTCATAAAATTATATGCAGTGTTTTGTTATTTAAAAAAATCTACTATGGCTTATCATCATTTGTGAAACGTTTTTACCGAAATAATCACTAAAATCAGTCATTTGATTATTTTTTCTAAAAATTTAGCCTACAGCATTACCTTTATTATTACGTCTCTAATTTGGGTAAAGTTCTGGTTTTAATACTGATTTAAAATAAATTGCCCATAGCATTAATTTCTTTATTGATTCGTGTATTTCTAAAAAAAATTGCTAGGAAAATACACAGAATAAAATGACATACATATTGTCATTATTTACAGAATTTCTCATGATGTTCCTTCATTTGTGAACATTTTTTGTCAAAACGTGTACTGAAATCAACCACTTAAGATCTGTTTTTTTTTAAACCCAGCTTTCAGAAAAATCTCTTAATTTCGATAAAGTAATCAGGTTTAAAATCTGGGTTAAAATAAAGTACCCTCGACAATAATTTAGCATTAATTCGTTTATTTCTGGAAAAAATACCATCGTTAGGAAAATGTACCGATTAAAACGATATACTTTTTTTTCTTATCTAAAACATTCTGCTAGAAAACGCACTTCGTTTGTGAAAAATTGCATAGAAATACGTACTGAAATCATTCACTTGATTCGGTTTTTCTAAACATCCAACCTACAACATTCATTACCTTAATTATTCTGTTTTTCGAAAATATTCCACACACAAAATTCTAATCCAGCTGAGATTTATTCGCTGAAAAACGACACGGAGTGGGGGGAACGCTAATGAGACACCCCGTAATTAGATCCCGTTCAGTTATTTCTGTTTGGGTTTTTTTTTTTCCAAAGAAAAATTGCGACAGTGATCAATATTTGGCTTTTATTCTTCGCAACGACTGGCTTTAGATGGCGTTTAAAATCATCTCACAATTTGAACTCTGTCTGCTCAGACGAACAATGTTTGGGAATCCTCTAATAAGCACCCACTGAATCATGCATAAAATGGGGAAAAGCAAAAACAAAAGCAGGCATCGATTCATTGCTTTCGTTTTTTTTAAATATCGTCATGCTTCACTGAAGCTTCGTGTTGGGAATTAGAGCCCCCTTTGACAGTCACTTCAACGAGTTTTCAGTTTTTGCTTCGTGGGACGGAGTGGCAAAATGTCGACGAGTTTGGCGATCGATACGAAATTGTGGCTAATTTTTTTCCCCTTGATTGATCCAAATTCAGTTTCCTACTTTTCCCATCATAGGCATGATCGAATAGGGATTGCAAATTAGCTGCTGTGCTTTTTGCTGTTATCCCCATGGGAGGTGATGATCATGAACAGGCTTTTACTTAAGTCCATGGGCACCGATTGCTCAAACAAAAAACCGATTTACCGGTAGTTAAGTGGTGCTTAGATGCATATGATTTTCGTATGATCGTTTAGAAAAATAAGACGTTCCTGTGTTTTTTTTTTGTTTTTTTTTTTTTGCAAAATCTTTTAAGGAACATGGCCGAAACGTTTTGAAAAGCTAGTTTATCGGTACGGATTTTAGTCTGTATTTAAATACGATACTGTCTAGGTATGTAATTCGTGGATTTTAAGACATTTTGTACGTAACATTTGCTTTTAATCGATATGTTTTTAACGAAAAACGAGATCAGAAAGCATGGATTTTGTCCCCGCATTTTGATTACGTTTTTTTGTGTAAAATTGCTTAGAAGCCGTAGGCAAATATTTGCTTAAACCCGAGTACGTTATCGTCGATTTTATGCTACACAATTTGTGTGTAAACTTTGCTTTTAGTGAACAGCTTGAGTTTAACCGAAAATGAAAGAGTGCAAATCCTGGAGTTCTGTCGACGTTTTAATTAACATTTTTTAGAATTACTATTGCCAAGAAGCCATAGGCGAAATTTTCCGAAAAATCTAGTTCATCATCTTAGATTTCATGCTGCATTT
>JAQIXS010000220.1:0-56935 GCA_034700785.1 Rossiulus vilnensis | reverse complement strand
TAAGGACCTGTTTGAAAAACAAATTGAACACATTTTATGCGGAAACGTAAATTTATTTAAATTGCGATTTGATGTCAATATTATTTAAAACAGAAATAGGATGATATTAATGTCATTAGTTTTTGGTCCTTTTCCTAATCAAACGTACCAGCAGTTTTTGCTACTTTACAGCCAAAATGACGTAATATCGTCCAACTAAATTCACAAACGTCATCTGGACCATTTTTACTACTTGAGACAAAGGGAGGTTGTGGGTCTTTAGGGGTTTCATGGTGAAAATAGCAGTATATGATTATATATTGATATCACAGCATACATGTAATTTGATTTTTCAGACCACAGACATAAGTATGCTTAGTGTCAATGTGACATCACTACGATAACATATTGTTAGTTGTGTGGTTTTTTAAAGCACCTCATTTAAAAAGTAGATGAGTTCATGAGAATAAAATTTTATTCAATATAAAATATTTTGAAAATATTTCTAAGAAATTGGTCTGAAAAATGGATTCGTCACTGCCAAAATGGCGGACAAAGATCGGTGCATCATGGGCGTTTTCCGTTCATTCTTCATTACCCACCAGGGGGAGGTCTAATCGTATTACACATACTGAATCTTATGCCCATGACTATACAATGTAAGCTGATCTAGGGACACGATACAAAGCGGGCAAAAATCTGATGAAATTTTGCCAAATATCGATAATGGGAGATGCATAAAAAAGCTAAGACAATAGCCCTGCCGAACAATCAATCGCAGACATTAGGGGACGGGCTGGGACCAGGGGAGACAAGAAGATGAATGAAAAAACATAATAACGTTCATTTGGGCATTAATTATGACTTTTTTCAATAAAACTTGCGCTTGCATGATACTTGAAAACCGAATTGGGGCTCATTTCTATCAGACCAAATTAAAAATCCAATTATCTTAAATCTTATATTTCAAGATCATGTCTTAACCAATACCGAAGTTACAAAAGATTTCTTCCCTCATCCCCAATCTGACTTTCTTGTATACTGTATAGATAAGTAGAAGAAGCAAAAAGAAGAAAAAAACCAAAATGTCAATTATTTCGTAATTACCTACTTATTAAGAGAAGGACAGATTGAGAAACACGATGTGATTAACTATAGTTTCATCCCTTATAATCATGGAGGGGGGGGATGGAATGAGGAGGATTGGGAGGAAGCAGTCTGACAAAGCGAACAATTATAGGATGAAATTAAGGGGTCAAAGCTATAGCCTTACATGCATAAGGGGCGACATAACATCCTCAAAATACTTAAAACCCAATGATTTCACTTATGGCTTATGCAATGGCCAATTAAACGCCATTTTTAAACATAAATACCGGTTAGGGTTTCTTTCAAAATTTCCCACGATAAAATGCTTAATCAAATTCCGCCAGTTTAATTTTTCTGACATAATTTTGTATTCTTTAAAAGCACATTACTCATCGTTTTGTGCGTCATTTGGCTTCAAAGAATGCATTTATCGGCAATTTTCAAAAAATATCTCAACAGACCAATTTGCGAACTCCGTGCGCCATCTATAGTGCAATTTTTGCAACTTCTTTGCCGTTCAAGTATAATACTTGGTTGGCGTCAAAGATAGTTACAAAACCTTTTATAAAAAATGGTGGTAACATTGAAATACAGTATAACAGTAATTCCTTGGCAAGATAGGATGACGAAAATCTTGTTATCTACTGTTGATTAATTAAAAGTGCTCTGAGTGCTAAACATTGTTTGTTAGGTAATCAACAAAATGTTGCAATGAACATGAAGGAACTAAAACTATTTTTACCCCGTTGAATATTGTTAAGCTTTGTGCATTGATCATTTTGTATGTAATAACTAACTTTGCATTTTTTTGGCACTTTAACCCTTTTGAATTTGAACTCATCAGTTAGTGCGCATGTTAAAGGATGATTTGTCAGTCCGTCCTGTTGCCAAAGTGCCTTCACAAATCTTTCAAAGTATGGATTCGAAACCGTCTCTGTTGGATGGGTAATTTTGCTACTCAGGTATTAGGGGTACTAAAAGCTCCCCCTTCATGATCTTTGGGGTTCCTTACCGGATACCCCAGCTAGTACTCAATATAACAGCATAGTACGTGTTACATAAATGTGGCATTTTTGCCAATATTTCAAAAACACATCTTGCTTCGCTTTTTTATTTGTCTCCAGAATTGGTCATTGTAATTAAGCAATTGATAACAGGAGCTGATCCCTGGAAAAGTAATATTTTCTTCCAATGTGTTTGGCAACGATGCAATTAGGTATTTTTCACCAAAACTTTGGCGAGAAAACATGTCTGGAGTCTGGACCCATGGGCGATGGCTGAGAAATTGGGAATGGACCGAATTAATTGGCCAATGAAAACGTTTGCCTGCACCTTGCAAATCGTATGTTTACTCCGAAGGCAAAGCTAACTTTGTTTAAAAAATCTTATTTATAGTTTTTCTTGGCGTGCCATTAGGGAGAATGCCTGCCTTTTAAATTTCGGGAGACAGCAACGTCTTTTTCTGGTAAACAAAATCCGAACCTGCATGAGCAGTTGAGCACCATTTTCTCCTAATGTGATTCATTTTCACCCTCAGCCGAAAATGCGATGTGCTTTTTGGCTTTTGGGCATTTGCTATTCACGTTACTCTAGCATCTCCAAACGGGACGATGCTAAAAATACAAAAAAAACGACTCCCTGTTTCCCAGTCAAAATCTGCAGCCAAACTTTTTTTTTTCCAGACATAAACAGCCCGTTATGTTGTTGTTGCACCAACATGTGCAGCGTTACATCGTTCTAACATGCACGCTAATTTGTAGTCTGCTATGGCAACTTGCCCTCTTCAGTCTGTTCTGGCCAACCCCCATTCCCTAATGCCTAAAATACTGATTGAAAACGGAACTAGTTAGTTTCGCATTGCAGTGATTAGCAACCCCAACTACTGTTCTGGGGTTTGTTTTTAGCCCTCGTTTTGGACCGCTTGAAGCGGTGTCGCTTAATTATTTCTAGCAATCGTCATTAATTCCGTTTAAGGATGCTTTTAGGTCGCCCCTAGGCCAAATTTGTCCCTTATTTGTTTGCAGTTTGAGCTGCGCAATTGAGCCTCTAAATCTATTTCTTGCTTTTGTTGTTTCGAAGATCAAACAGAAATTAGAGCAAAGTTATGAGAGAGCAACATACCAGTCCAAACAAGACCATCTTACAAGATGCATTAAACAGGTTTGTGACATCACGGTGTCACCTATTTGCCCTTAATTTGTGACAAGTGATCAGGAACACGAGCAACTAGTGTGAATTATGTGTTCTGGTAATGTGACGTCAGTTTATTAGGGCAAAATCTAGCACAGCGTTTGTTAATTTTGTTTTTTAACACGATGGCTTAATCGATTTTAGCACGGTTTCATTCGGGGAAACAATTTTGTACGATTAATAAATAGCATTTTTACGCATTTTCCAAGTAAATGTATTCCAAAGTTATACGGAAAATGACAATACATTGGTCAGTTTGGGCATCTGATTTATGGCAGTTTATATTAAAAGTAATATCGGAATGGTTAAATTATTTGAAAACATGATAGGTCAGTATTAAAACATCTTTATATTAAAATTTACATGTATTCATTCTCAAAAAAATCCAAATGTCTAAATATTTTCCTTGATATAAGAATTTATTGATTTACTCAGCATCACAAATTTGCATAGTTCGTGCAAATTTATACAAATGTTGTAAAATGTAAATAAATAACCGTGAAACATGGATATTACCCTTCAAATTAGTGGAAAAAAACGTTAAGTCAGTATTGTTATGAGTGAATAATAAAAGTTAGTATCGCGCTATTTGCGCACATTATTCTGTAATACAGAAACTTTAAATTTAAGAACAAGATAATTTGTGTAGGCTGAAATGGCTCCATAATCAAACATGAAGATGTTTATAATGCTGACATGTCCATGTTTTCAAATCATTCAAAGCCATCACTTTCCCTATAAATTGCCATATCAGATACCCACATTGACCAATGTTGGGTATTTTCTGCATAGCCTTAGAATAAATGTACCTGTAATTAATCTAAAAAGATGTTTACATGTCTGGTGTCCATGAAAGTCTTCCAACTTCAATACCAACTCATATTGAACAATGACCACTTAGTAGCGACCTGTTGTTAGAGTACACTGAGCCCAATATTTGGTGTTCTTCAGTTAAAATTGTAGTTCGGATTACTAATTCGACCCTAACTGTCTCTCAACACGCGATTTTTTTTGCATAAATTTTTAATAAAAAAAATGATAATTTCATTGTTTTTACAAGTCTGTATGTTTATGTAGGCAATTCGTGTCGCCTTCAAGCGGCCTATCATTACCTGTGAAACCTCCAATTCCCAGAAGAAGGTAATCCCGTCAGCAGCTGCTCATAAAGATGATATAATATTAATTAAATTCAATAAAGGCAGTGTGAAAATGAGCTTCTTGCTATCCCGGTTTTCTTTCTTCTTCTTCGCGAGATACAATTTCAATTTGGACTTAATTTCTCGGCACAGGCAACCAGTGCTAATTGCCGGTTAGGGGCGAAGAATATCCAAAGATGGACGAATGAAAAACCAAGCAGCAAAAGGCAAATTAAGTCGCGACCAAATTGCGGCAAACTAAAATTCTGGTAACGTCAAAAAAAACAGCGTTATTGGCCGATTCCTAGCAGACAACCCATCATTAAGTCAACATAAAATAGCGCTGTGCAACGCACGCTCTCATCGTTAAACTTTCATCTGAACGTACATTTTCTGCGTAACTCGAAATTTCTTAAACGAGCTCGCAACCGAGATATATAGTTTCATCGAGGCGAAAGTCATAATTTTTAAAGTTTTTTTGGGGGAAGGATGGGAGGGGGGGGAGGGAAAGAATGCACCACAAAAACAAGACCTTTTATGGCCGCTGAGACTCGATTTAAATCCATGTTCATCTGCATGTATTAAACAAAACAAATTATGTTTTATTTTTGTGGAAAATAATGTGAGTTTTTCCCCCAGACCATGCGCAATTGGCGAATGGAGCTAGCAGACAAACAACTTTATATTTCTGCTTTTATTTCTCCCCCAATCGCGCGTTTTCACTATAAAAACCTAGCCCTATTGTTAGGTTTACAAATCAGTGTTTTTTTCTTTTTTGCACATTAAATAAATTGCCAGGGCGGCAATTTAATTATTCTTAACAAATTATAAAGTTTACTTGCTTCGCGGGTTCCGAATCCAGTTTGGGAAAAATGAGGTGCAATTATTTTTAGGGAGTTTTACAGTTTCTGGACAATGTATAGTTTTAAATTCGATAACAAACTGAATTAAACATACATCACAGCTATCATTCTCAGTCCAGGACTATTGGTAATTCGACACACCCCTGGTGTGTTAAACCCTCGGATTAATACACTCACATCTTCTTCCTACTTCATTAGCTACCTTAGCTAGCCTCAGGATCTTGAATCCCAAGATAATCTTTGCAGATATCCCAGGGCACTCCACAGTTGTCATTGTGCTCAGAGGTCTGTCGTATGGTCTGGGGGGGAAAACTCATTTGCTTTGTTTAATACATGCAGATGAACATGGATTATGGAGTGTTAAACCCTTGGATTAACACACTCACTTACATCTTCTTCCTTGTCCTAAGTAGAAATGTCTTGAAGAATGGCCTTTTTGAGCTAGCCTCAGCATCTTGAATCCCAAGAGAATTTCTGCCGATATCCCACGGGACTCCACAGTTGTCATTGTGCTCAGCAGTTTTCCATTCAAAGGCCACATTGTCAACCAGGCAATCATTACGTCATTGGTGAATCAGAGCCCGGGGCCAGGATTTCAAGGTTCGCCCAGACGGGAGGTGGCTGCTGCCTCTCAACGGCCAAAAAGCCCATTTCCAATCGTGCAACAATTTCCCTCTCAAGTTTCGCCAAGCAAATGGCTCTTTTGTTTGAGTAAAAAAAAATTGCCAGCTTGCATCGACGATTCAATTAATAACGAACCTGGGTTTAATTGAAAGCCAGGCAATGGCCAACACGAGCAAAAAAAAACGCCAGATTCATTGTCCTAGGTCCAGTCAACGAGCACGTCCCCCTTCATGCAAATGTCCCCCTCGCACTTCCTTTGTCCCTCCCGGAACCCCAATAAAAATAATAACAATAAGTCCCAAAACCCCTTTGAGCACCAGAAACCCCTTTGGACACCGAATTCGCCCGCTCATAACATGATCAAACAAATTTTCCACATTTATCAACACGTGTCCGTCGATGCATTAACAATTTAACACGAATAATTTTTCGCCGAAATGAAGGTCCTTCAATCGGTCCCTGCCCCCTTAATCGCGAAGGGGATGCGCATTGATTTTCGCATTCATTTACAATGCAAATCAAAACGGCCATTATAATGTTGCATCCTACCCATAATGGATTAGGCTCCAGAGTATAAATCCAATACCAGCATCATAACTGGATCCTCTGGAACGGATCCGAAGCTTGTTGAAACAATAAATTAGGCGGTCAATTATTTATTACACCAGTGTTACACACCTTAACGGAGAGATCGTTTTTGCATGCCTTTATACAGGGGTTAATTTTTTTTCTCTTTTTTTTATATCATCATCTCTGCACATGGAAAGCAACAACAAGAGACCTGCTGGAGTAGGGCTGGTGCAAGGATGGCACTTTAGGCTAACATAAACCACGCGGTGTTCATTAATTGATTACTTTCAGGCAACTCCGAGACGCCTAAGATGTCATTAAGGTTCAATTAATACATTACACTGGCTCGGTAATTCATAGGAAAGAACAAGCACGGTGTGGGCATAAGAAGCGTATTAACTGATAATATTACACGAACGCAAAACTGCGATGGGTGAACGCAATTAAGAGAGAAAATATCGATTTTTTCCCCCCGTGTTACCCTTGCCTGGCCTGCGCCGATGAGATGACTGAAATTGTGCATTAATTAATCAAGGCAAGAGTGCCCTATAGTGTGCCAAACATACTGCAACAGAATTTGGGCTTCGCAGTATACTGTATGTTAAAAAAAATTATCATTGAGGTGATGCTTGGGACACCCTGTACATTCGGCCTTGACCGTTGCAGTAATTTTATTTTCTTACTATTTGTAAAGCATAAAATATTAATAATTGAAATGTGCAATGGTGTTTGAGACATCCTGTATATTATGTTTGCAGAGATTTTAATTGCGAACTTTGGTTTTAAACAACAGAAAACTATAATACGCAATAGTACTTTAGGTTCCCTGTGACTTGTAGAGAATGTGTTTAACTTTTATTTTTTTAAACCACAAACTGAAATCAGCAGTGATGTTCGGGACACCCTGTACAATCATTATATGATGCTGTTTTTTTTAATTAGGTGTAAGGTCATACAAATGATTGAGAAAATATTATTATTATTATTATAAGATATTTTTACAAGAAACTTTTCGATAAAAATAAAAAATTAGCAGAAAATTGTGAAATAATAAGCATGTAAAATAATTTGTTGACTAATTTAGTAAATAGGAAAGCGAAAGCAGTTGCTCAAAATTAAGACTAAAATAACTGAAATTAAATTAAAACTATAAAAAGTGAAATAAGTAAGGATTAAAAACTTGTTGCATAAATAATCTGAACTAAAATACGAAAGTAAAAGCATTTACTCAGACTTAAGCGCTGTTCATTAAATTTAGCTAAAGAACTGATACATTACTTCTTAAATCGTCACATTATCTGTGACTCCTTGCCTTATATATTTAGTACACGTTCAAGTTTGCTCATTTTTTTTACTTCCTAAGATTTACAATCCTAGATGGCAAGCATTTTCAAAAAGCCTTCAGCTGACTTACGACTCCCTAAAATAGTCCTGAGTTCGACTCGATCATTTGAAACGTCAACACCCAGCTCCAGTTTTTCTTAAATTATGTGATTTAGGAACACGTTCTGTGACTGCGTCCCGCTAAATAAGTTATATTTCTCCCTCAAACATTCTGGAGGAGGACGAGTGTCTGGAGACGACCCAGATCTGAATGCTCACTAGATGGCGCCACGAAGCAAGATGAAATCATGTGAGACATTGAAATGTTTGAAAAATCAAGATAAATTTTAACTGGTCCTAATGAACATGACAGATTTTGCACTCCAAACGGTTTTTCGTCAAATGTGACCTCCAAGTATTGCTTTATATCGTCTGAATAGCTTTTATTCTTGACAGTTTTGTTTCTACAGTGGCTTATCAATCAATGGTGAATTAGGATAGGTTCATTATAGCACTTCTGGGATTTTTGAACAAAAATCAGGGATTAAGATGATACTTAACCTGATAATGCCATAGTATTAACGTTAGTTTATAGACTAATCTTAGATCAAAGCTCCTTCCAGGACCATCACCACAGCAATAAGTATAGTGTAGTTTAGGATATTTGCATTGAAAACGTGTTTGGATATTTTGGTAATTTTTCTGAAATTTACTGCCAAGTATCAAAGGATGTACCGATCCATTAATTCTCAAATAGTCACATCGCCTTCATTGAATGCACCATATTATTGTTATTTCATTTTGGGTGAAACACAAACAATATGCTTTTTCAGAGGGGTTATCCGGTGTTGGTACTAAAGCACCTTGCTCTGCAAAAAAGCATCCCAAGTGTTTCTCAAAGTTGGTTGAAAAATGTTGTTTTATGTAAAGAATGTTGGTGTTAATGGCGGGAAATTTAAAGTATTACAAAAATTATGTATAATATCCTACATGCAAAAGAAATGCATTTAGATTAAGACAATAATGCGATATGGCATTTAGTTATGCATTTAACAATGTAATAACTTTAAATGCATTTGAAAGCATCTTAAAATGCACGTGGAAAACATGCCTCAATTTTAATGCATTTTAAAATGTACAGTGTAATGCAAATCCATTTCTTTTGCAAATGGGAATATGTAGGTTGTCACAAAGTTATGGTATGCGTTACATGAATTTAAGCTACCAAAACTAATATTGTGTAATTTTAAATTTACCCTTATATTTTTATAATTTTAATGAACACTGTGGGTGTAACATTGCAATCCCATTAAATTGGTCTTACTGGGAGCGGAAACTACATGGAAATTAGTAGGAGCTCTCAAATACGTATTTAAAACCAGCAATATTGCAACTGACATTCCCCCATGATGGTATACAGACACTGTAGTAACGATAAAACGTGCTTGAAAGATACACACACACTGGCAGCGCCATCTGTGAGCAACGATCTCATCCGGCCCCCGCCCTGCCTTATCTGTTGCTTATATTTCTTGCTTGTGTGCAATAAAAGAAAACGAACACGGTTTGTGTGAGTGGGGGTCTTAAAATATGTTAAATTGGCACCAGTTGTGCTCGTAGCTAAAATTAAAAGCGTAATCAAGGTTTTGGCTCGGTGAATAAATACATTTGGGTGAGCAGGTTTGGGTCACGTGATCGTCATTACGTCCGTGGCACGGGGGTGATATTAAGATGCGAATTTTTGATAAACGTCTAATTTACGAGCGATTTTAACGGCGCCATTTGCCAAAAACAATCTTTATTTTGGAGAGGACGGAAGAGGCCAACGCCAGAAATGCCTTTGCAACACTTGTTGAGTCCCATCAAAAAATGGCAGAAAAACGTCTTCGACTCATGGCGAAAGAAGCATTATCTTAGGATATGGTAGCGCAATTAAGTTTATCATGGGTCTGAGAAACGCCTTCTCTTATATCCTAATTTGGAGACACAAAAAGAAGAAGAAAACAACAACTAATTGTTCTGACAAGCCAGAAGAAACCGAGTATTGCCTTGCCAATAAGGAAAACATAACAATAAAGGTCTAGAAATTCCAACTAGTCATGAATACGCAAAACTGTTACAAGGAATAGCAAATTTTCATTGCAATATAGCAGAATATGATAACATGCTTGATGCTAAAATAAAAAATAGACATTTAAGGAACGTTTGGATAAGGGTAAAAACAATTATGAATTATTAAGTAGGAATTTAACTGATTTGTAAAATATTTTCATATTTTCATTAACTAAGGACTTTAATGATCCGTAAACATTTGTCAAAGTTCTAAGTGTATTTTTTTTTTTTTTTGGTATTTTTTAATTATCTGCATTATACTCATAAAACAAAAATAACATGTTAAGCATATGTTGAATAAATACATGTACCTGCCAAATTAGATTGATAGTTAAACTTTTGATCTGACCAAAATACCTGAAAATTTCAATTTAATTATGCTTGTCATGAGGGAAAAAGCACGACAGGGGCAGCTGCCAAATAAAACGAATGTTGGATTTCTACTCAAATGTACTGCAGGGGTTTCAGAATGTTTTAGAAATACAAGCGAATTGAGTGATACCGAATCCAACTGAGGCAATTAAGCTTAATCCCAGACTATTCTTAGCCCATAACGGCGAAAGTTTGCAATTAACGAGAGGAATGCTGGGGATCTCTATTTCGGGACATTCGGCATGCCCATGAGATGACTCCTCAAGGAAGTCTTTTTTCAACCATGCAATAAATAATTATTCGGAATTCGGCGAAAATTAAGTTATTTCCGAAGATAAAAGTATTTTTATCTCTCGGCCGACAGATGGCGTCCTGCGTATTAAGTTACCTATCACCTGCAGTAAGTAACTCGTCAACTGAGAAGAAGGGAAATGAGTGCTTGCCATTTTTTTTTATAAAAGATCCTCCTGTCATGGTTCAGGAATGTGCCAAAACTATTTCAGTTCGCTAACCTTTTTTCACTAACAATAAACATACTATTTATATATTCAGAAATCGATTAAAAGCAATGCGGGACCCTCGTTTCAAGACAGCGTAGGTGGCGCTGACAACAATCGAGGGGTCAGGGTGTCGAATTGGGAGTTTAATGGGGAAAATGATAAGGAGTTTGTAGGAAATTTACAAGAAAATTCGGCATACAAATTTCGGAAATTGAACTGCGAAAATGGATACATTTTGTCAAATTGATGGGCGGTGAATTTTTCAAAAACGTTGGAACAGTTAAGGAACTATTTGTAATTTTTTCATAAGCCATGGGAAATGTCTGGGAACTATATGAACTTTTCATAAAACGCTGGGGAAAGATTTAGGGACGTGTTGAATCTTGCATAAAAACGTTGGAAAATGTTTATGAGCTAGATGTACTTATGAATTTGTCGTAAAACAGTGGGAAAAGTTTAGGAAGTATTTGTGAATTTTTTATTAAACACAGGGGGAACTGCAGGAACAATTTTGTAAAACGTTTTGACAAATTGAAACAGATACACTACATTGGAAGAATTTTGGAGACATTAGCAGTACTCCATTAAGAATATACAGTGCAACCTGTGGCTGATAAGAACAGATCATGACAAACTGCTTAATATATACTCATTTTTATTGCAACCATCAATTCCCTGCAATGGGATGCACTTAGGCTAAGTCAAGTGGCCCAGCTTGTGTTTTTGTTTTAAAAATACTTGATGGAGACGTTTAAAATTGCTTCAGTGAATCTTAAGACCTCGATGGTCATTAAAAATTCCCTCGTGGAACTACTAGCTCTTATTGGTTTCATTTTCTTAGCGCCGTCAGACATGAGAATGCCCTTTCAAATTATAACCATAAGATTTCACAAATCCAAGTTAGCATTAGGCATACAGCGTTAACTGAATTTTCACTGAATTACAACAAAAATCACAGCTGCGCGGTTAAATCCCACTCCTTTATTTTAGTTTTTCTGGGTATCAATTTCTTGAACTCATTTGGGAAAACGCCTGCATTGCAATTAAGAGAAAGCCGCGTTAACAGTCGAAACAGGAGCGGGGATTAACTCTGGCTTTTTACGGGTTTTGTGTCGAAAAAGGCATCACTGGCAACAGCTGGCAGAAGACCACAAGAATCAATAACCAGTTGCTCATAAATGCCAGCAGAATTCGACGATTGTTAAGTTGCTGAGTGGAGACCTGTTGAGCTTACGAGCTTGTTTCTTACTGTATTTTGTCCAAATAAAACAGCTACAATATAGCATGCTTACAATTCGGAGCAAATGCTTCAAAATGCTAGAACGACAATCCCAGACAGAAGTTGCTTTGATGAGTGAAAATTGAAAAGCATTTAATCCTTAATTCAAAATAATTTCCTCTGCGAAGAAATGTTGTATTTTAATAATTAGTTACAGTTTTCAATAATACAAAATATAATTTTTTCAAACAGCTTTTTTCAAACTCTAGTCTTGCTCACAGTGAACCCTTGATCATCAAGAACAACAGCAACAGCCGACTCATTCTTGCCATTTATAACTAGGACGTTTAAGATGTCATCTTCAGGATGATGTGTCTTCAGCGTTCCATTTCCAAAAGGGCGGAAGCCGAAATTTATTCATAAAACCCTGTGCTTAACACCCCCAGCTAGCTAGAAAAACTCGCAGACCATGTCGAGCACGTCTGGGACAAGCACATCACGTGTCACTGGTGTGTTTAACACGATACGCAGATAATTTGCACCAGGATTTACATGCCTTCAATAGTCCCCATTCGCTGGTGGCATTGGCAGACTCTCAACATTGCACCCTAGCAGCGAAATCCAAAACCTATGTCAACCCATTCGGCAGTTGGCAAAGAGCTAGTGCACAAATTCCTAACTAGTCCAAAAATTGCATTATTCATGCTAAAACACTTGCTTTTTTTAAATTTCGTTTTTTTTGTTGGTCCATGACTCACCTCAGAATGTGGGGTTGTTCGTCGGTTGCTGTGGGGTCGCCTGTGTCCATCAACAATAAATAAGACAATGAAGGTGGTGCTTTTTCACAGTCTTCGGTGAAATAGGCGTGGGCTCGGACAGCACATTTTAATTATCCTGATAAAAATCACCGAAAAAAAACAACAGCCGAAACCAAACCGGAGTAGGCCACTGCGTCCCAGGGCGCAATCCCCTTGTCCTCAGTATTTACGTTTTTCACAAATTTACGTATTTTTCATTGGCATGTATTCCAAGATGGCATCCGATCTGCTGCTGAGACATCCGCCAATTGCGACGGTTGGATGCAACCCGTTGGGACCCCTGAAAGGATCTGGATCTGGCCAACCCAAAGCGTCCATTTATTATTGTTAATTTTCCATTTTTTATTTCACCACTGTCCATTTTTTGTCCTTCCCTCTCGCCTTTCTTCGCCTCTCTGTATCTATGGATCTGGCTTTTCTTCGAGCTCAGCCTCATTTGCATTTAGACTAAGCCATTGCCAAAGAGCCAAAAGAGACCAGGGCTTGAATCCGGGCCTGAATTGAAAAGGGGGACCTCGATTGAATCAACCCTTCATCGAGCTTTTTCCCCAATTTCATTCTTTCATTATGCGGACTGCGAGACATTAGGAGGTGCCATTGCAACTGTATAGCCTCCACCCCTTGCATTCGTCCTGGGGCTTAATCCGGGCCAAAGAGGGACTCTAAAATATGCCACACTCATCCTCTAGTGTCGCACTTCAAACCAGCTCCTTTTCATATTTCCAGTTTTTTGAGCGACCTGACCTGGCATCTTCTACGTGCTAAATGACCAGCGTTTCATCTCTCAAATTACTCAGGCCGACTTCCGTCTTGAAGACCTTTTATTCCGGAGGAACCGGAAGTATCGTATCAGCTACCTATGCTGCTTCGCACCAAGAGAAAATCGAAGCTACCAAAACTTGGCAAATAACTGGCTAAGTGAATTAATTATGAATTGCCAAAAGCAACTGCCTTAAAATTTATAATACATGTACATGTATTTGAAATGACAAAACGCTTTTTAAAGCCATCCTTGTTGTAATCAATCTCAATTTCCACAAGGATATCTATTCGTTTCCTACTCAGAATGTTTGATTTTGTTTGTTAAGTTTTCGTAAATGTAGCACTTCTTTGGAACTGAATAAGAATTGCAAAGTTTCGGAGTTAATCAAGCATTTACGAATACGAGTTACGAAGTGTCAAAATCATAAAACAAACGGTTGCAGTAGTAAAAACTGTTAAATTAATTTCTTTTAAGCAATTAAATATGAAAATAATTAAAAAATATATCTGAGTTTATTATACATTCTATAAACTATCCATATAATCCATATCCGGTTGTTTTTCTTGATTTTAGAATTTTTAGGACAAACATGTATCTTAAACGTCCATATCCAGTTTTCTACCTTCATTTTCTGACTTTTCAAGTCATAGATAAATATCTTATTAGTGAATTCTCACGAAAATTTACAGCAATCAGCCAATGTGTCCAGCACAATTGGAGCCTGACAATGAAAATTCATCACTCCGGCAGCTGACATTCCGGACACCAAAGTAAATGGTTGCCAATGAGTGGACAGTATTTAAAGAGTATTTTTCAAAATCACGTTCGTTTTTCACGCTGTTCTCAACCCAACTAACCCTGGTAGGGTCCAACAATGGAGCTGGAGGAAAAATCGAAGAATGCCAGTCCTCAGTACCAGTGACTTATCTTAAAGTTTCTTCTCCAGATTCATTGAATTGGGTTTGAGTTATGACAGAGTATGAACAGACATAAAGGAGCAGGTTTACAGCGAGGTCAAAAAAATCTGCTTCTCACACAACCCATCTTTGGGTTCTTTGGGTCAAACGGCATTTGACCTGGGGGACTCGGAAGCCTTCCTGGCCGAGTTCTCAAAGAAATTAAACACATAAACCACGGGCAACAGAAATTAAACTCATTGTTGTTTGCGGTGTCCAGTGGGCTGCAGGTGGATGTGAGGGACATGAGGAATGAGAGGAGGTTCAGGGGTGAGGGGCTGGACAAGGTGATACCAGGTAAGAGTTCTACTCCCATAGGGGCTCATGGCAACTTGTTAACACCAACAACGTGTGTAGCCGAGAGTAGGAATGACAAGCTTGACAGATGCCCTGAGGCCCCATAACCCCTAACGTTTGCCAGGGTTGAAAAAAACGCCTAAACATACCACAGTGAGCTTGTTGGCACACGCTAGGTGGCGCGAGGGTGGGTTAGGGGGAACAAAAGCGCCTTATCGCAACTCGCATCTGAGTCCGACTTAAAAAAATCAAAACAAACAAGAATTAAATGGCAGCCTCATTATCCTCTTTCCGATTAATTAATAAACTCGGACCCAAAGCTAGATGGAATGCGTAGATAGCGGAAATGGACGCCATTTTGTTTCCCAGGATGTGTCAAGCTCGTCAATAATTTAGGGAGTATTAAGGGTGTGACGTAAAAATGGTACCCAATATCTTTCCAAGAAAAGTAATAATTCCTTAAGCTGAAAATAATTGAGCAAGTACAGAAATATGTGAACGGTGTGCTATACATTTTACACTTACTTGAAAAAAATCTTAGTAGAAATATTCCGGAAAAAACTTTTTGCATTGGGCTATAGCAAAATTTGCGTAGATACTGTATTGTACAAAAAATGCATTGACATTATCAATTCACAATTATTTATTAATTGCTATTTTTCAGTTGAAATTAATCATTGATTATGGATAGTCAAAACTGACTTCGGAACAACGAAAATTTGTTCTGAAGTAGTACAAAAACTGATTACCTTTATTATATCATTAATTTTTAATCGTAAATTTAATTAAATTACCATTTCGAAATTAAACAATTAATTTTCAAATTGTGCATACATCTTTGTCACACCCTGTACACATGTTTATTAGTGATTTAACATTGCTAGTGCAGGATCAATTTTGCTTTCATATAGTTTACAAAATAGTGTGTACTTACGCAATGCCAGTATCCACAGCGATGGCCGATAGGAAACACTAAGTGCTGATGTGAAATTTCGTGTAAATCATTTGCCATTTCGCTTCGCAATGATGAAGATAGCACACCTATAATTAAAAATGTCATTAATAGACATATCAAACTTAAATACATTAAGGTAAGGTGGGTCTTGTATGGAGTGTGTTATAAGGCAGCTCTATCCACAATCAGAATTTAACAGTTCATTAACGTCAATTTTCAGGAATAAAAATGAAAGAATAGTTGATGTTATCTCTGATGGGAAATTTAGTAAAGAACGATTTGGTGCAACAGCACTCTAGGTTTTACGTGAATTTTTTTATATCTAAATAAGCCTGCTTTGGACAATGGACTGCGGGGAGGGGGAGAAATTCAAGAAAAAATACTAAATTGAAAGGCGAAATAGCTAATTAAATGAAAGTGGAGTACTAATTAGGATTTGATCAGTCACCATTTTCGAGTAAATGTACGCCTAATTGAATTGATGCAGATTCACAATGAAAACAGTAAGCTCGATTAGCATGTTCAAAATCCTCTTTTGACGACGCACAATATGTTTGTTAGAGCTTATAATTAAAAATTGCTGGCGCATAATTGCATTAAGCAGCAACATTAATTGCATTAAGCGAAATCAAGTTGCTTCTAAATGCAATACATTTCGCACTCGACTTGCACTTGGGCTTATTTAGCTTTCATTGCAACAATCATTTTTCAAAATGCATTTTCGCATTTTGCAGATTGAACGCACAGATACCAGAGACGCGATTAAAACACCCGAAAGAAAATTCGCAGGTGTTATGCAAATTAATGCTGTCTTACTTTTAATTTATCATCTCTGATTAGTATTTCTGATGTCAGCCAAACCGATGTCAAACACCAATAATCGCGGAGGAATGCCAAAAATCAAAAAAGGTGTATTCACCACACGCAAAAAAAAAAATATCAACGCCATATAGAAGATAAAACAAAGTGATGGAATACCTTTTTTACATTTCAAACAACGACAGTAAATTTATGAAAACACTGTACATCAACTCAGTAATTAATGTACGAGTAACATCACAGCAGAACAAGGACATTTTGAACAGTACAGTAAAGTGCAAATTACCATTACTTATGTTTTGTTACCAGTAAATGATGTTTCTTAAAGCAGGCTTGTCGCAAAAGCATGCTAAAGTACATTTTTTCCACTTTGAAACAAAAAATGACCAATTTAAAGGCTATCAAAATGATTATAAGAAGTTGAGAACGTCAAAACTGCCATAGAAATGTCTCCAATGGACTCAATCGTCCCAAATCGATTTCTACCGCAAAAATTCAGAATAATTCATCATTTTAATGTTCTTTTCAATATTTTGTTTTTGAAATAGGAATATACATGCACAAATCGAGTAAACAGTGCTCTGTCGTCATATTCACTTACATTTGGTGCCATTTACTAGAAAATCTCAAAACCAGGAAATGTCCCAAGCTATTCTGGTCTTTGATCCATTTATCAAATGACTGGCTGAGAATCATGGTGGTGTATGTCACAAAACGTCAAAATGGAGTTACATGGAATACAAAATGGAATACATGGATTGCATGACATATACACCGCTGATTCCCAGCCCCTCAAATGTCCAATTAAGCTGATTTATCCGACAATATTCGCTAACTATAATTTGATCAATAACACGCGTCCGAGCAACTTGCCGTGTGAGTTTTCTACCAGAACTTAATAGCAGAAGTTCCATTCCACATCAAAGTTCCAATCATGCTTGATGCATTTTATACCCAACAAGAACCAAAGGCCGCTCTTTATGCTCTTGGTTTTCGCTATAATGGCCTTTCTGTTTTCTGTTTGTTTCGTTATACGGTGAAAAAATTAAGAAAACTGGTACTTTGCATGTGTGTTTGAAGCGTATGGAAGCAGGTCACTAGAATCTCCGATGGTCACCACCTTTTTTAAGACCTTTTAATGGTCATTTGAGAGCTAACTTCAACCACTTGATGGCATGTGAATATTCAGACTATTTTACATTTTTGTAGCAAGTAATTTATTTTTCAATTTTATTTTGCTTCTTTTAAAACTATGTAATGTGATATTTCTTGGAAATTAATTCATATTTAAATTTATCCATGTTGAGCCAACAACTTAAGTAATTTTGTATTTTTTAAATGACATCTGGAACGTTTCCTTATCTTGGAACATCTTAGAACATGTTTCGTTACACAGCTGATTTATCCGGCTTTCCACGAACCTATACAGGCCGAGAAGTGAGGTATGGGTGTGCATGTACAGTGTGCATACCTAACAAAAATCAAATCCTATTCGCCAAAAATAGAAGAAGAAAAAAATAGATTAACAGTAAAACTACAAGGATGGTTGAGAGTGCGATTGATCATCTCGCAGAATGCTATCAGATAGCAGCACATTTTGCTAGAAGTCAATGCTGCCAACCGAGTTTGACTTTCCGAGACAACCCCCTTATTCCTCTGACACGTACTTCGCACTCCTGATGGATAATTTCATTAAGGGTGGGTGGCAATTGACAGGGCAAAGAGAAAAAGTGCCGCTTCTCGCACCTTCGCAAATCACTCTAGGAGAAGACATGCAAATTTTAATTAGCATATCAATGAGTTCCTAATTACTTCGTTATTGTTTTGCCAGAGCTATCGTTCGTGACACTCGTGCCAGAGAAAACTGATTGTATCGTGAAAAGAGCATTAAGCTCAAATGGATACCTTTTAGTGATGAAAGGGGAGGGGGGAGGATGGAATCAGACGAAAAAGATGATATCAAAGGACCGACTTAAAATGCCATCTCGAGGGAATTCCAAGGGGTTTGCCAAGGGGGAAATGGAGACATGTGTTTTAGCCCCTAATTGAGCCCGTGTGAACGAAAGGTTGCATGATTGATGAGCGAGGGAGACAAAAAGCTGCGGTAATCACAATGATTAATATTTATAAAATTTGGCAATGTTCTTAGCGAGAACACATTGAACACTATAGGTGTTCTACTCTTGAACACATCGGACACTAAAGACGTTCTACTCCATAACACATGGAACACCACGTGCGTTCTGCTGCGTCACTAAGCACGGTGGCAGCTTTGCGTGAAAACGTATTAAACTATATTAATGTTTAGCTGCATGGATACAGCATACAAAGCTTTCAGTACAAAAGACAAAAAAAAACTCAACTGGCGTGCTACCACTGAACACACTAAACGCAGCAAGTGCCCTGCATCATCATTAAGCACCATAGTAGATTCAACTTCAAAACGTACTGCTGTCAGCTTTTTACTTGGAAACGTACTAAACGATACCGACAGTTCAACAGATGGCATGTAAGAAAATAAAAACGCTGGAATTAGCTTTTGAAACATTAAAGTACAAATTCTCAGCAGGCGTTCTACTCTAGAACACACTACACAGCAATTGCTTTGCGTAATTTTCTATGGCGCTTAATGATTAACTTCAAAACGTACCATAGTCTGTTCAAAACTAGAAAGTGCTGAAGTATTCAAATGGAAAAAATAGAATGCCTGTCTCGAGAACGTCTTCGATTAATCATGCCATTCCCTTAACATGTGCAAACATCTGTTGGGCATCTGTGTGGATATCTCTATGCTATCTCTAAGCTGAATATCTCTGATTGGTTTTGGCTCCGTCCATTGTAGTTTTGGACAGACTGCAAATCAAATCAAAGTTCAACACATTGTACTGCAACAAGTGTTTTGTCTTAGAATATGTCATCACAAAGCCACCTTCGTCCGAAGACCAAATTTATATTTTGTATAATGATATTTCACGGATTTAACAACCGATAGCTAATAATATCATAGACTAAAAATTTTTCTAAAAAATTTTTTTTGCTTTACAGTTTATCGAACAACGCATATATGTCAGCAATGAGACATTTTGTGCCTGTTGATAATTTATTTATTCGAGCCTAAAGTGTTGTTTCAAAACCTTCATCGACCACAGTCTACCTTAGTCTCCATTCAATTTAACTGCATGCGTCACTTCCGGATGAACAATTCATCCGGAAGCGCATGAAATGCCCGTGCCAAACAATGGACGTTAATAAAAACTAATGTTTATTAACGAAGTCTTTAATGACTGCCATATTCAAATAGACAACTGAAAGGAACTCTTTTGTTTGCGGTGTGCAGAAGAAAGGAAGGCATTGAAGACACAATTTGTCAATTAATTATTCTCCAAGTGAGAAGCCACTTCTTCACTGACCTTACTAAGCATGATCGTATAGTGTTCAGTTACCAAGTTTCGTTTATGTATTTATGTTATTTTATTTGATTTTTTCTTTGCCAATTGTTGAGGGGCAAAACGTACCAATTGTTGAACTCGCATATAAACCTTGCCATCACTGGGATGCTAGTGGACATAAATTGACCTGAAGTTAAGTGTGTTCCAAAAAAAAAGTCTGTACAGGTCAATAAATGCAATGTCAGTGAATGCCAACTGCAATTGATCCAAGATGGCGGCTAATGGATCACACTGCCAAGTGGCTTCGTGCGCGGGTTTAATTGAAATTAAGTGTTACTTTGTTGGGGGTCATCTCATCACGCACCTCAAACGCTGACTTTAAGCCTAAGACATTAATTCGTTTCAAAGATGAGCGGGCAATTGTTCTTCGACCGAACCCAATATGGATCTGAAAGCCGCATGCAAGGCTTAATTCAAGATGGCCGCCCATTAATTATTGCTTCCGTCCAAATGAAAAGTCACCTCTCATTTCCTGTGTTGATCCAGGCAATGCAAATAATGCGAAGTTTACTTTTAAACTTAATTATACCTTCGATATAATTCAGGTCTGGAACATTCGCATATTATGGCACCCTAAAAATAGCCAACGTACTAACTGCTGCAAATACTGTATATATTTACTACGTGGATTTTCTCGATAATTTATACATTTGTTGTCGTTTCATTCATCGAAGGGACAGAAAATTTGAAGTAACTAAGAAACTACTGAAACACGGCACAATGTCACTATTTTGACTTCTTTGAATTACACGGTTTAATATCTACAAATTGCCCGTTGATTTTAAAAGTAAATCCCTGACTTGTCCATGTATTTTAATTACCTGAACATTTCCAGGTTTCCCATGTCTGGGGGAACCCTGATGTGTAACATAACAAATGTAACAAACAGCCAAGCAATGTACTGCCACCAGATTATTTGTGTGTCGAAATACATTTTCTTTAGAAAATTACCATTGTTTATACTGTACGTGTATTTCATTTGTGATACCGAATTCGTTGAAGACATGTTTATTACTTTTATGCCACACCCTGCAGACCGTACACAGTACACTGTCAAAAACATGGTAATACTTGCGTTCACATATTTGAATATTGCAGGAAACCCCTGCAAGGTTTCACGAAATTGAGCAAGATTCTACCTCTCAATATTTACAAGCGAAAACTCTGATGTATCCGAATTTAGTTTGGCCGCTCCAAACGCCCCTATAATTGATGTTCACGAGGAAATAACAAAAGTCCACGCGACATTATCATTACTGGTGATTTAGAACAAAAGGCCAGTGTGTAGCTGTCTCAATGGCACAAAGCAGTGAAATTAATTAGCCTCATTAACCACGGTCCGCACAATGTAATAAAAAATTGATCACTTACACATTTCAGGTAGGCCTACATTAGAGATCATAATTGCCAGCCTACATTGTGTGTCGCGCAGGACTCCCTTTTTAATTGTGGTGCCACATGTTCCCCACCCAAATTCGCATTCACACCTTGATTTGCAAGAGGAACTGACTTTCTTGGCTGATAAATGAAGGCGACCGCAGCGCCCTGCAGCGGTGATGCCGCGAACAAGGTAAATATATGCCTGTATCGATTTTTAACATTTCCTTTATTTGTTCATACCATAAGGCACGTACATGTATGCATGGTAAAATATATGAAAGCGACATAAACAGTTGCAAAAGACAGGTAAGAACTGAAAATTAATAGAAGAAAATTCGCGAAAATTAAAGTCATAAAAAGGTCTCATTAAAATAATTGCTTAAAACCTCAAAACTAGGGTTTGATTACAGTTAATAACCCAGTGATAGCCCAGAAAACTGTAGTAATACTGATTAAGAGATGCTCTATTTGAAGGCGTTAATGTCAACTTTTTAGTCACTCAGGGTTCAGCAGGTAGGTGCAAGTCAGGGTTTAACAGTCAACATCAGTTTCGCCTTCCATTGACATTCAAAACAACTCAGTGAAAAATGTCTATAGTATTCGCTGTAAAATTATTTGAGTTTACGTGGTATCCAGAAAATCTACGTAAAGTCTAAGTGTTGTACCAGCAAATCTGTAACCAGGTCGATCTGGATGTTAGCACGTAAAGGATATAGATGGCGCTGCTCATATGCCAGAACGGTTTCTTTAAAAATAAAGCAAGCATAATGTTGGATGTATTTCAAAAGAATGTGCATTCTTTGGAATGATTTTCATTTTACCTATTCTTAAAAGCAAATAAACAAATGAGTTTTGCTTTGAAAAAAATTCCTTAAAGGGGAGAAAACAAAAAAAAACTTGTCCTCTAGTGGTGGGTAGAGGATTTGGTAAAGCAAGATCAACTAGTATTTCAATGACTTATCGCATAAGATGATGTGTTAAGCATATTTTTCACAGTCTGTTTGGCAGCAGTTGTTTTTCATACGAATAAGAAAATATCAAAACAAAATCTTGCCTTCTCATGGTGTCTATAGAATTTAACAAATTAAAATCAAAGACTTTTTAAACTACTCATCTGTTTTAACAATTATATTGCTCTGACAAAAAATCATTCTTAGTAACCCTAAATTCAATTTAAAGACTTCACCGATTACGAGAACGTCTTGAGACGCTTTAATTAACAAACAATTAAAACAAAGACTGGGATTTCCCATCATAGGTTAAAGGCTCGATTAACCAAGGATCATCCATAAAAAGCAAGCTATATTGAGCTATTGCTATCGACCAATTTCTTCCATGGGGTTTTCTGGTACAGGAAAAAGTCGTGTAAGACGTTCGGTGCCCCAAAGTAAACTGACCTCACCTACACACTCCGGCACTGTTTACACCCTCACACCTGTATTATTATGAGTCAGAGCAGCAACTCCCTCGCAAATCTCAAATAAACGCCCCAAGATAATTTCAAAAAGCAGTAACACGACATCATCGGGTTGATAACTGCTTCATGAATCGGTTTCCTTGCCCTCTTGCGTTTTTTTTCTTTTTTTTTTCTTCTTACAGTTCATTATTGGCTTAATTCAGAAATTGCTGATCGATCCTCGTTGTTGCCACATTTGCATGACAACGAGGTACAGGTGCATCGACTCGAACCCCGGGTGAGGACAGGGGGGCTTCGGGCGGCACACCCTTGAGGACATTGCCGCCATCTAGCGATTGAAATTGTGAAAAAATAAACATGCAGGGTTTGCAGTGTTTCTGACAAATCCCAAATCTCTGTCTCTGCCAAGAACAAACATGCAATTTAAACGAGTTCTGAACAATTTCATGAAGACCCTCGACATTTAAGTTTTGTTATATTCTGAACTTCTTGAAGACCCACTATTCTGAACTTCTCTCAAAAAAACATAATCCTGGCTTACAATAGCACAGTTACAATTTAATAGGCTATATTGCCAGAAAATGAATTCCATTTGGTAGGGAGTAGCTAACACCTGGTCTGGGTGGTCAGTTTGACACCAAATTTCAGCAGCATGTTATTGCGAACTCACCGACAATAACGATTATGTGAGCTCGTTTAGATCACTGAACTGAACGTGTTCACTCATGCCAACGAAGGACTACCTAGTTATATTATGCAAATATACCCAATCTTAATCATTACGTACTCAACCACCCTGATGAATCATGGATAGGAAGCGAGTTTTGTAGTTTTGTAGATAACAAAATGTATCATCAGCTGCCAATTTTCCACAAGGTTTCTTATTTATGATTCATTTATTCAATATTTCAAGTTCAAATACTGATTATTCAAGGAAGTGGCAGAAAAAATGAATTATCACAATTATTTTTGGATAAATCCGAAAATAAACCATCCTGTAATTGTCAATTATTCATTTGTTTCTCAATTAGAAATGCATTTTCGTCTATTAAAGCACGCCCTACGCAAAAGTTAGCTTGGAAAATTACAGGTGGCTCTCAACTTGAAACCATAGGCCACTTGAGTGGAAGTTGGTGAGTTGAACAACCCCGTGTAAAAAGACAATAAAAAGGACGACAGCTAAGGTGTTAGGTGTGACTAAGCCTACCTCCACACGCACACCTTGGGAAATATGTTTGCACCGGCCAAGGTATAATATTTTTCCGAGAAAAACTCGGGCGCATTTTCGTCCAAACTTTTATCTTTTTATGTTATCAACAAGAATAAGGGTAGCAGCACTGCAAACATTAGGCAAAATTCAAACTGGAAGACAGGTAGATACGAGCCAGAGAAGAACAAATAAAGATATAAACACGTTTAAACAGTGGTGCAAACAACATCTGAGCATGACAAGTGGCAAGGATAAGAAAAGCAAAAGTAAAACAGAAATTCACAAAATGACACCAGTTGGAAACACATCAAATCATAGCAAAACCAATGCAAATCAATGCATCTCCCAATAACAATAAATACACTGATCTGAGATTGACCACAATTAGAAATGGCACCATACGTCTTCAAAAGTTGGATTAACTATCAACAATTGCACTAAACTTGCAGCGTAAAGCAAATAATTACTGCAATGCTTTAAGGTAATGACGGTATCAAATAAACAGAATATCTAAAACTAATAAAACCAGTGGAAAAATAATGCACATTAAGAAATGAAAAACGATAAATAAAAGAAGATGAGTTTCATCTGACGCTGATTTCCAAATTTGTATTTTCGTTTTCATTTAAAGCCGTTCAGAGTGATCGTTAAAAATAAGAGTTAAACGTTCGTGGAGTTTGTTTTATCTAACAATTGTCTTTTTCGGGAGTTTTATTATTTCTCGGAAGCCAGAAATTCAGTTTCGCCATCCCAGTCTGAAGCACAAGGTGAAAGCAGGGAGTAAAAAATGCAATAATCTAATTTTAGGTTGCTGTTTAAAATTACGCAGGCTGGACTTCCTCCATTAATTCCCTTTTTTTTTGCCACCCTCCAGAAAAGCCCAAAAAGGATCTGGCAAAAACCAAGTATACAAAATTCAGTATTTATTTTTCTAATTCCCAAAAAGTGAATGTACTTCAGATAAAATTACGAGCAATCAACGTTAAGTGAATATGTTGGGTCTGTTTTCGCCTTATATCCATATGTGAGATTTTTCAGATGGGCTGAGAGGGGGTATATGCCAAATAGTTTGATGGCAGGTCAATGCCTGCTTGTGCTAATCGTAATAATCTTTAAAAGATATCTGTTATTAACCCGAAAAGGGCAAGAAGCCCCCCGAAAAGGTCAGGCCAATCTTTGGCTTTTTTAATTACGAATTCCATTAATAATTGCCATTTTTGATAAGCCAAACTTAAATGCATCATTTTCTCTCCGTTTGAAATTATACATAAACTGTTGATGTTGATTATGATGCTCAAATTATGGTGAAACAACGCCGTTTCGGCTTCGGCCTGTCCAAATTATCTCTTGAGGAGAGCAATTTACTTTTTTTTATCAAAATGAAATACGAATAGGCTAAGCGGAGGGATATCCATCTTATAATAGACCCTGAAATATAATTATGCACATTATCCACCAAGCAGGTTAAATAGTAACACAGCTTCTCATAATGGCCAGAGATGGCGCTGGCAAGCAACTCAAAAACGAAAATCAAAATTAGGCACATGGGGTTAGCTCATGTAATGTATAATTTGTATTAATGTACTTCGTATAAGATGTACGCTCACTGAATTTAAATTGTGTTTGAATGGAAACTACTAGTTTTACAATACCCAACCGATGTCAAATAATAATCACGAAATACACAATGAAATTATTAATAAAACATTAAAATAATGTTTATATTAATATTTTCATTACACTTTCAAACGTTACAATTCGAAGCTGCTGCAGATGTCCTGTCATGTAGGTTAATGTGCGATAGTTCTATTGTTTATTTTGTAGAATTCACTGCTTATTATTTATATTTTTGTTTTAAAATCCTTGTATATTCTATGAACACATTTTCATTTCTTTACTTATGTTCTGACACGTATACTGGATATATTTTTAAATTTAATATTTGGTATGGAATTACTAATTCAACAATGGACGTTCCTGCTTAAATGACGTAAAATGTATGTATTATATGATAATAATTCGATCAATTTTGACCACGCCAACAGGGTGAAAGCTTCCAAGTATTCTGCAGTATAAGAATCGCATTTTCCTGACCCTGAAATACATGTGCTTCAACATTTTTTTCCGCCCCTTCGCCATCGAGGATTTGTTCAATTTTATTCGCCAGGCCCATTATAATGGCTCTATTAATTAATGCTCCGCTATTAAGTATCCAATTTTCATATTCCATGGCGCAATGCGATAACCTTCTCGGTATTCGTGCATTCAAATGTTTCATAAAATGCAGGGGATTCATAAATTGAGTAGTCATAATTACGCATAATTTAATTAATGAACGAATGCCTGATTGAATTAATTTTTTATTAGCGTATTAAAGTTGAAAAGAAATGTATTGATCGCGTATTATTTCCATGAAGCAAGCCTACGAAATTTAAGGAATAATTAATTTAAACGTCATGGCGCCATACGATTCCATATCGGCATCATTTCGGAGTTGTAAGCGTTAATCTGACCACATTTCTTTCGAACTAAACAATAACTAGAGCAATATTTAGTGTTTTAAAGATGACCACAGGTTATGTTGAATGCTTGGTCAGAAATGGCTGCTGGAATTTGCAAACAAACTTGAAAGTAAAGTTTGCAAACTGAAACTTTTAATTTTTTAAGAAAATTAATTTTCACGAATATTCGTAAAATATATTTGTTTTTCCGAAATTGTCCAATAATTACAATAAAGTTATAAAATGCTGTGACCCGAACATTTTACTGACGTTGCAACTTTTGAGAAGAATTCATTGAGCGTTAAATTACTTAATAAAAAAATCCACCTTGAAACTAACTTATTGACATTTGGAACACTTTAATCTATACAACAATCAAAAAACCCCATTAAAACCATGTTTTACATCATGAAAGTTATTTAAATAATTCAAAATGATGAGAAATGTGCTTTTATTTTAACAAAACACTTAACAATTAATAGGCCAATGGATGCTTGTTCAGGTCAGTATAAAAATTGGTCAACTTGTTTTCGATATTTTTCGCCATTTTTTGGCAGCCAATTTTACAGGCGCCATAATATACCTCGCAATTAGACGTCCACTCATATCTAGCCTGATGAGGTTTTTATTTCCATATCAATGATAGTTTCGCGTTTACACCACATACAAATGACCCGTTTTCGAGTGGACATGCACCTGGACATCTTGTGTTCATCCTCCATTACCAATTTCAGACCAGTGTTAAGATTTTTTTGGGAACTTTTTTTTTTTTTGCGCACGGGCTGATCTACCTCAGCGGGTTGGCTGGCAGGTGGGGTGTTATTAATGATCAGCCAGGCACGTATTAATCTTTTTTGCAAATACATTTTCATAACGGAAAAAAAGCTTAGCCTTTTTTATCTAATCTGTCGTTCCTTCATTAAAGTGTGGCGAAGTCTGCGTCGATATTACAGCGGTTTATATTAGACTGAATCTTAATCTTGAGTTTTTTTTATTTTGTTATTGACAGGGAAACTGCTTTGGGAGATATATTCAGAATTAACAGTTATAAATTGGCATGACTAGGGAAAAATACAGGGGTAGGAGGCAAAAACACGCTAGAAATCAATGAGATATCTTCAACAATCTGCAATTGTGAGCGATTTAAAATGCTGGACAGGTCAAGATCAAAGCACTGAAGTGGGGATATACTGTGATCTTTCATGATATTTCTCTTACATTGTACTTCTATATGGTCTTATTTTTACAGTATATAAGACACTGCAATGTTTAGGCACAAAATAAATATAACTGTTTTTAAAAAGCCAATTATTAATGGAATTCAGATTTTTGATTGGAGTGTCATGGCCGTCGATAGATGGTGATACAGTCGACTGCACAGAACCATAACACGTGTATCAATACCCTTTACCGTGTGGCATAAGACCCTGAGTTGAATTGAATTGAGATTTTAACTTTTATTTGTATTTTTTAATAATTTAAAAAGTATTGACTCTTTTCACAAAGTTTGGCATAAATCTCCTACATTCTAAACATACAGCTGGTTACAATTCCATCATCTAGTCTCCAGTTAGCAAGCTTTAATTCATGCCTAATGGTATAACTGAAACTGGTTAATGTTTAAATTCGATTCATCTTGGGTCATCATCAATTTTAGCACCGTTCCAATCCCCAACTCCGGCCTAAATTTCAGCCCAAGGACGAAAAGTGCACTGCATTTCCATGACTACTGCTTTTATTTGGCAGTTGGTATTTGGGGAACAAGAGTCCAATAATGGAGCTCGTTGGCTTGATACGTGTGAAAACCAAACAAGTGGGCGGGCAGGACAATGGCTTTAGAATTAAGGAAAATTCACAAAAGAATCGAGTTTGTGTGAGTTGAAATAAAAGTGCAGCATTTACTTAAACTCAATCCAAAAGTAGCGAAATGGCATCGTGTTGCAGGGCCCATTAACTCCCGCACTGGCATAATGTTACATACCATGGAGGGAATTAAAAACGGAAAAAAAAAACTGAGTATTTGCTCAGGAATTAAACGGGTTTGTCCTCAACATGGCTGCCCTAATAATGGCGCTGCAGCACTAAACCTTGTTTAATCTCGTGTCTCTTCTATTAAGCCTCTGATGGCATTTATCATTTATACACAAGGATCTTTTGTTCGGCCTTTTCTCAATAATGGCATTTAAACAGAAAGGCGAAGACGACAAATTTCCAACATAAACATTGGATTGGCAGAGCTCAGACAATGGGCGAAGAAAACAAAGTGAGAAACCAACCAAATGTCAAATTCGGCAAACATATGGATTATCGCTAGCTAGAATTACAATCCATAATGCAAATTAAGATCGTTTCGCCCAATTGCCACCATTGGTCGGACGCCATTTTGCCCATAATTTCAGCTTCGATACGAAAATAATAGCGAAAGGGACGAAAAAAACACCAATTCAGAAAGGTGTCGGAACATTTCCGCAAACAATTCATGGACATTTATACGTTTATGATGCGTTTCTGGAAGAGGTCTTCAACCCTATATTCGCATTAAGTGGCATGAGTCACGATAGCGTTTATACGATGAAAAAAAGTCGTCGATTTCACGAAAATAAAAAAACAATAGCAAGGGGTTTTCTTAAGACTGAAGGGCTGAAATTCTAGACCGTTTAACAATTTTTTGGCTGTTTTGAAAACCGATCGAAATTTATCAACACCTCGATGATTGCGAGGGGTGGAGATCTTAGAACCGATCCTAAATCTCTTCAATGACTCATTAAATTTATACCTATAAAGTCGAAGACCTGAAGGTATGCTGCTTTTTGGCATGATGCTAACTTTAGCACGATACAAATTAAAATCAGCCCAAACAAGCCACCATTTTCATTCATCACCCACATGTATCTAGGAGAAGGTTCATTGACAGTCAAATTATTTAATAGCAAGAGCATGGTGTGTGTATATATATATGATTTGATAATTTCATTTTAACACAATTTAAACAGAGTTGTGAATTTAATTACTTTTTATTATTACATTGGTTGCAATGAGTTGTAGGCATATCAATTAAGATTCCTTGTAGTGGATAAATGAATTGGGCATTAAATTGCCTGGTCAATTACATTTGGTGTTTTCCAAAGATGTCCATTGACCAAATCAGTCATGAAAATAGATGACTTATTTCATGAAAGCATAGGACATGTGACCACTCAAAAGGATACTCAAAACCAAATCCAGAATTTAAAACAAAAATACATTCTTGAAAACTTAATTATGCAATTGTTTCAAAGAATATTAACAACAAAAACGACCATTGCAAACATTGACAAAGATGATACCAATAATGGTGTTGTGATATTCAAAGGTATGCCTAATTATTACTCAAGTGATAAATTTCAGAAAATCTACTTCGTAACATACATTGTATATTCCAAACTGTAAATTTGGCAATGATTGTAAATGAAAGCATACTATATTTTATGGGAGACTAGCAAATACGATGCACCTACTTCACATTTGCGATTAACAATAGACTAATTAGCCAAAAGCCTGATTTGACCAATCCTTACTTTGCACCCATGCCAAAATACTGACCATCTAAAATTAACTCCGCCCACGATGAACCCACCTTGACAAAGCCAATACGTAAATATCTCCAAATTAAGAAATGCGAGAAAAATCAAAGCTTTCGAGTCCCCAAAACCGTTGTTTGGCTGAAACCTGATCTTTAATTGACCAATGTCCGTTTGCCCCATATTCAAACTATGCCAAGTGCAGATTAAACTCTTCCTCACTTTATATCAAGGCACGTCCAACGGTGCCGTACAAGTTACGAATTTATGTAGACCGCAAGCACAATGTTGACACATTAGGAGGGGAAACAATGAAAAACGAGTTTTAAATCAAGCGTAAAAAAATAACCGGGCATCCGAGAAGAAAATTCGTGTGTATTCATGGGAAAAATCATGCACGAAAAAAATGCTGATACCACTTTCATTAACAAAACAAATCTTGCTTTTTTCTGTTTAATAACAGTTGTGTTATTAGTCAACAGCAAATCTGGAGTCATGGAATTTTAGACCATTTTATAGCCTAGAAAAAAACAAAAATATGGCCATGAATGCAGTAGATATATATGTCATGTTTATGGTCACGTGAATGACTATATTCATACTTGTCAGTTATCATTGAGGAGTTTGATCGGTTTTTGATCTGTATTGAACTGCAAACTGCGATGAGTAATTGCCATAAATGAGATATTACCAATGCATGTGAATGCCAATTAAATTACAGATATGTTACATATGAGATAGCATACACCCCTGACATGCCATATATACTGGATAAATGTCCTTATAAACGTATATGTAGAGAGTTTTGCCCTAATATATCATAATATAATACATGGTTTGATTCGTTATATATTAGAAATATGATCATATATGCGCTGATATATTATAATTAAATACATATCTGGCGTATGCATGGTAAATCCATACCTTGATACTGCATTAATCTGAAATATTCATCCAGATTTGTAATTAACGTGGGATTTAACATGTCATGATGAGATAACTACAGGTACGCGCATAAATTGCGATAACCCTTTAAATACAAGTAAAGCCATAAAAAGGTTTAGTTTACTTTTTCAAGTTTTTTTTTAGTCGTCTAGAACAATTTGGACCGTACAAGATTGTTTATTAGGTTAATGGTGATGCTCGAGTCATTCAACTAGGGCTGTTTTATGAACTAGTTTGGTTTCAATTCGTCCGAATTGAACTTGTTTTTATTTTTTTATGATTTTTTTTTGTCGAGGAGGGACGATAGTTTGCGTCTTATCCACTTTGTAACTTTCTATTAGGTAAACTAAAATGTATCAAGTTTGATAGTTTAAAACTTCTCTCAGCCAGATGTGATAAGTGAAAATGCTGATAAACTGGCGTTGCATAAATGTCCCCACCTGCACACACAACACTCAAAACAGCTCGTAAAGGTACCCAGGGAATTGATAAAGAAATGCCCTATCTGCCCCAGGGCAGGACATGTGTGTGTGTGAATGTGTGCAGGACTTCACTTATAGATAGCGAAAACTTGTTTGCTCATACAGGGAGACAGAATTAGTCGAAGAAATCACGTAAAATTGTCCTCCAAAAAATAAAAAATTAGAGTTTAGAAATCAAAATGTTTTTCTGAATATGTTAACTATTGCTAAATGTTGTGTAAGTATTTTGTTTTATTTAATTTATTGATTTATGAAATCATCTAAAACTACCCAGTTAAAAATAGAAACACGATTACAGAAATCAAAATGTTGTCCTTAACATGCTAACGACTGCTAAGATTTTTGCATATATTCTGATTTAATTCCTTTTTGGATTTATGAATTTGTTTTAAAAAAATTATGTAATTAAGAAGTATGTTCTGATATTTCTTATATTTAAAAATTGCTAAAATACCATTTACTGCCATTTAGATCAGAAAACAATGGGAAGCCATTGACAAGGCTTCACATTCCTTTTAATGCGAATTTGCTCAATTGTTTCAATTGCTCAAATTAATTCGTTTTTATGGTAGAGCCTTTGGACCTCAATATTTTGTGAATGCACGAAATACAATTATATTGAAATAGTTATGAAATATTTATAAAATGGATTCGCGATATTAAAATAAACATTTGTGTCCTTGATTACCGACGATGTTATTTAGGGACGTGGATAAGTATACTTATCTTCTATAAAATAACTAAGAAATGATGTACTTATTGCTTTAAGTTTTGTTTTTTTTCAACATACGTTATGGTACGTACTAAACGGAGTGTGCCATCTGTGGTAAGCCCCTGCAACCTCAGAAGTATTTTATGAACGACGCCTTATTTGGAAATCTTGTTGCGCCATCTAGAGCAGAGAAACTGAAGTTTTGCGGTTGCCTTAATGTGCCATTGACAATAGCTCCACCTGGTTAGCAGCAGGGTGCTTCCGGGCATAAAGCAGCGCACCGTGTTATGAGATTATCCAGTATGACTCACATTTGGATGAAAATGCATTTTTGTTTTCAATTAAAAAGCAGGTGGTTACCACCTATAAGATACTGGTTCATCACCCATTGATACGCAGCGCATTGAGTTCAAGTTTTTCGGCTTAAATTAACGGTGATATTTTCGGTTATAGGCGATATGCATCATGCCAATTTTTTCAGCTCAATCTAACCAGGCTAGTTTTCCCCCCAATTTTTTGTTCCTTTGGCGAATTTCACGCAGTAGTTGGTCAATCAGGCCTATAAGGAACGTTTTATGGACAAGCATTACCTTTTGAAATTTTTGATCGGACCACCGTGATTATGGATATGCATTCCGTAACATTTCTTCACCCATCAAAAAAAAAAAAAATGCACCCACGCATCGTGCAATTTGGGTGCGTGGGCCGAATGAATTTCTAACCATGCATACATAGGCCTAATTTTTTCGTTTTAAAAAAAGATTGAAAACCAATTTGGTAACCATTGAAAAAAAGTATTAATAGAACTTCTACAGTATGTGGTCCGCTTTGAAATGTGTTGAGGAGGAGGAGTAGGGGGTGGGCTAGTGATAAGTTTCAATACTGTGAGGTGCTATGACACTTTGCATCGTGAAAAACCGACTTTGCCCCATGTAGTTTCGTTAGCAGCCCACAGATGGCGCTCAGATTCGGTGTGTGAGCTTTTAAAAACTCAATGCTGTTAAAACTGTTAAACCCCCAAATGTTTCTTAGCTAAGCTAGTCCTTTCAACATGTTGGAAAATGTTATGTAGTGAATGTTGGTTTTATTTTTGGGAAAATAAAAGTATTGATCTATAGTTAGTCACGTGACGCTGGTTCACTTTGATGAATTTGAATTACTTAAATTTCGTTGATTTCTTTATTAATCTGCTGCGTTTCAAATAGTTTTAAACTTTAAATACAGTTCATTGTAAAACTTTTAATGTATCATCGTTTTAATATAGACTGTTCAAAACTAGAATGGACTGCTGAATGCAAATGGACCAATATAATGCAAAAGCCTGGTAGCGATTAATCATGACAGTCCCATGACTCATTTGCCATCTTTGGTAATTGAGCGCATGCTGGAACAAGATTATAGTTTATATGAAACCACGAATCCATAAATGATGGTACCATATTCCAAATCACCATATAAACCAGCCCTTAATAGTGGGAACTACATGTCTTCATGATGCAGACAGTAGGTGGTGCCATCTATTGAGACTAATCAAAGCTACATTTTTAGCTATTATACTTTGTCTAATGAGGCAGAGATGACGCCCTTCTTAACTCATTACAAACACTAGATGTCCTCCAATATTTGGTAAAATATTCAAAATGCATTTATTACAATGGAGTTTGGCTACTTACTATCATGACAACATTGGTGGGAGTCATTGCACCTCAATTGCGTTTTGTTTCAGTTCTGATATCCTTCCGGATTAAAATTCTTCAAACTTTCATTTTGAAATTCTGCATTAACAATTAAGACAATGAGCAAGAGCTCTTAATGCCACGGATTTGCGCTAGGAATGTTCATGGAGATTAGTAGGACAAATTAAAGCGGATTGTCTGGCTCATCTTGAACTTTAATCCTACTTCATTTCGACTTGTATCCTGTTTACGCCAAATAATGTTTTGCGTTTTAAGGAAATTTACGATGACAGTTACCATTGGAGGTTAATTGGTATTGCGGTGCCGACAATACGGTTCTCCAGGATGTGATGTCATGCGGGAGAATTAAAAATTAATGAAATTTACTCAATTCCAATAAACTCAGCTCCCGGAAATCAACAATGACGCTAGCTGTGCATGCCTTAAATAAATCTGCAAATATTAAAATCTAATCTAGGCGCAGAGGTGGATCCTGGGGATGGGCACATATTTGTCATATTTCAGAAAATATACGTCTTAGCCCTCTGTACAATGCCTTAGTCACTGCATAATCAATAGATAAGGACATTTAAGAAGGATGTAAAGTACCAAAATGCTTGATTTGATAGTATGGTGTCCCTACAGATAGATGATGATGCTTTTCCTTCCACTGCATTTATTTTCAATATCTATCCTATCAATATCTATCATTGTAATTAATTCAACCAGGTGATGCCATCGATTTACCACAAATAAAACCAACATTCATTGCACAAACCATTATTTTCCGACATGCTGGAACCAGCACTGAGAGACATGGGCATATGCATTTGAACCCTTCAAGAAATGTTGGTTTTCCTGTTTGATGAGCAACATTAATGATCAGTTCGCAATTAAGCTTCGATGGACAAGTTTGGATATAGCAGTACATGCTACTCCTATGGCACACAAAGAACGCCCATTAAAAAAATTAACTTTTTTGACACCCTACAATCTTCATCCTCGATTAGATTGTCCAGAAATGGACAAAACCCTTCTCCAGCAAAATTCCTTCCTATAGCACAAATAGCCCAGATTACATCAGTCAATTTATTCCAAAAAAATGGAAACCAAAACGGTTTCCAAGGACAATACCAGTACATTTCATCAGGTAGTACCATCAATTTCTCACCACACAAACCATGAATTTTCAACATTTTCCAACAGACGTCCCAACAAATGCCGTCGGATATACCTTAAAATTCGTAACACTTTGTTAATGTTTAAATGTCAACGGACGATCTCAAACGGACGATCTGCTAACAACAATGTCCTTAAGAAATTGTTGTTAGCAGATCGTCCGTTTGAGTGACGTTTTTTTTAACAAGTAATTGAATTGGAAAATAATGACCAATGAGTGATTTCTCCTAATGGAAGCCGATGACGTCCGTTCACAAAAATGACCTATAAGACGTCATATTTACGTAATAATACCACATTATTTTGATCAGATGTCGTCTATTTCAGCCACTGAGTCAATGAAAATGCCACACGGATGACCACTGGCGCCACCTTCAAACTTGCAACTGTTTAAGTGGCGTCCAATGGCGGCCATTAGTTGAAATCACCCCAAACATCTGGCGAAGTTTAAAAGTTTATCTGTTATTTCCTCCCAAATGTTTCTTACGTGCGGCCATGCTGTCCCGGGGGGAAGAAATAAATAGGTTTGTGCCAACCAGTATGTTAATGATCGAGCACGATATGGATATTTTAAATTTTGAACAAGTGTAAAAGCCAGCGTTAATTTGATTGCTCAGCACAAAAAAACGTGAGGTAACAATGAAATCTGAGCATTGTTTTTATCTCGTTCCCCGTAGACACATGCATTTTCATGTAGGATGCGAACAGAAATAAGTAATTACTATACAGACCTAGTTAAATAAAACTTTGTACACGCTGAACATTTCCATTAAAAGCCGTAGGTGGCTTCGGCTCATAAATTACCAACGGCTGAAATCCGGGTTTTGGTTAATAATTAATGAAGCCCTGTTTGTTGGTTTTGTTTTCTCCCAACCGCGATTTGCATTGGCATTTATTATTGTAAGACATTCGTCATCGCTCGTGTCCATTATTTATTCATATCTATCTTAATATTTATTCAGCTTCATCAAATTCGACGTAGGACGACGATGGACAATGTCCCAACACCTCAACTGACCCATATCCAAAACTTCAATCAATTCTGATCATTTCTTTCCTAGTTTGACCGTTCTAATATCCAATCCGTGTTGACATTTTGTAAAAATAATTTTAAAATTTGAACATTCAGCTGGCATTTGAATTTGGTAAAAAAAAAGTTGGCCTAATAACACTGTTTAGTGGCTGAAGATTTGCATGAAAAGTCTTCACTTTAGACACCATGAATTCATTGGTTGTAATTACAATAATTCAAATTTGAGCGTAAATCATTGTTCCAATAAGTAATTCAGTGATATTGTTTTAAAACATTGTGTTAAAATCACGCGTAAAACATAATTATGAACATACTGTATTTAACACATTTTTTGCATAGGTTATATCATCAAGAGTATATATTTTATTGAAACGTTTTCTTACATAATTGCATTAGCTACGGCGGTAAATAATTTCCGAGATTCAGAAAGAATTATTTTTAGCAATCTTTTTTAACAGGGAAACTTCTACTTTCAACAAATTTAATTTGCTCTCCATGTTCTCCACTGTATCTGTTTGATAATACATTGCATAGGGTTAGGAATAATTTGACACATATATAAAAGTTTCAATACTGAATTGTTAAACAGTTTCAGGACTTTTTAGGACACAGGACTTTTTCCCCGCATTTTTAGGACTTAAGAATTGTTTGCTACCCTGATTAGTACTATTTACCCAAGTATTTTCTTGTTTTGACTCTTACCATCAAATTTGTCAATGTGCTTCGACGTTTTGACCCTATTAGTTATTAAAGATCTGAAACTTGTTTTTAAGATCGATTTCAGACTTAGTTGGCCAGGACTGCAAAGACCTAGAGCTAATGGTTTTCGTTTCCGGTTATTATTTGGAGAAAGACAATGTCATACAAGTTTGTGATCTGCAGATTTTTCTGTAACTAACGTCAACTTGTTTTTTGGAAGAATTACTCTAAATGCACTCTAAACCGAGATATCAGTAATGTGTAACTTAGGTTTTCCAGGAAAGTGCCTAAGCTTCTGCCTAGTGTTTAAAGAGTTCATTGTGATAAAAATGACGGGTTGAGGTATTGTTTACATGTGTTATTGCATATATTTCACGTCAAAATTTAGTGGGAAGATTATTGAAATGTTTTTTTTGCACCATTTAAGCCCGCGAAAACGAAAGATTCTCAAGAAATTGTAAATGGATCTGAAACTACGGAAACTATAACTTCCGGTTATTATCTTACACAACTGCGTGTTTGGGTAAAAGGTTCGAAGTAAAGACCATAAAGTGTGTGGCATTACCAAACATGGTCAGTTTGTTAATTCTTTATGAAGATAGAAAATATTTTCTGTCCCAGTATACCCTGGTGGAAAGATCAGTAATATCAGTACAAATACATGTAAACTGATATGTGATGATATTAGTAAAACGTTTAGCGATATCACTAAGCATACTGATGTCAGTAGTGCAAAAAAATCGTATACGGATTGATATTTTCACCAAGTTATCTAATGTTAACTCGAAAACTACTTGATATAGCTGGATTTCGTGGCCAGATCTGGATAACACAATCGTTGCAATGAGTGCGACATCAAGTGACCAATATGGTCACCTAAGATAAATGTATGTACAAGGTAAGAGTTCCCTTTTTTGAAATACTGATCTTCCATAATTTCGTTTACAGTTTCATATACTTTCACAATATTTCTTCAAAACTCAAGACTATACTTACTATTGTTTTACCAATATTTTTGTATGCAAGCAAATACTGTATCAACAATTCATTGCCCCTTAAATTTTCTGAAGAATTTACATATCCATGACTATAGAAACTAAATGTTCTATTCACTTTTCCCAATGGACTACTACAATTGCTTTTAAAGGTTACCAAATTTTCTCAACATCGCATCTGCATTCTTGATCAGTATTTATTTCAAACGTTTCCTGCATTATTCAGTTTAATGTTTCCATCAAAACTTTCAGAAATTCTCAGAATTGCTCTCTGTTGACTGAAACTATGAAATAAAACAAGATTCCCTTCGATGATGGTTTAGAGGGAACAGGACGAGGAGGTCAAAAAGAGGACTTCCTGATGGACGTGCTTTGTGGACAGCCCCCAAATAACGTCAGCTATTGTTTTCGCAAATGTCCGAGTGCCACCAGGGTCTCCGCTTATTCTAATGAGTCCGAACGCTTCGTTAATCAAGGTTTATCTCTCACTTTTATCTTTGGCAGATGCACGAGTAGGCCTACGTTCAGAAATTATAAAAGATGAGGGTCAGCAGGGTTGCTAGGAGGCCAAGGGGGCTGGCAGGAGGACGCAAAACAAACTGGACCAGCCAGGGTTAATTAGTTTATCTGCTATTTTCGTGATTCCTCCAGCCCCCCCTCACAATGGCACCCCGGTTAGGGTCCGAGCGCCCTAATCTCCTTCGATCGACTTGTTATAATCAGTTATTACGCTTGGACCCAAGCAGAAATATTAGGAGACCCCATTTTTTGCTGTTCCCCCATCCCAGGATCCACCCTCACCAACAGCAGTGGATTGGACCAATTAATCGAACGCATTCCATCCGTAAATAAGACTCAATATTATTAAGAGTTTGCCAGCCAGACACCCTAGATTAATATAAATCTTCATAAGTAGAAATGAACGCTGCTTTCCGTATGTTACTAAGGCACTTTATGGCAGAAGACAGTTAGTTCCCTCTACATCCACCCCCCAAACCAACCCAAAAAAATGTTAGGGTAGGAAAGAAAAAGAAAGAGTGCATTGAGGGTAGGGGAAATTAATACAATGTAGGCTGGATCCTTGGCATAAAAGGAACAAAAATGATGTGATCAATCATAGCACCTGAGCTTAATTAATTGCATTGAGCAAGGCTTTTTTCCTATTTTTCTTCAGGCGATTAATCCCGGAAAAAGATCCCTGCGAGGCTACTTTGTAGGTGGCAGCACTCGAGCCTTAATTGCATTAGGCGTAATTAAGATGGCCGCCCAAGCATGCACTCGGTGTTAATTAGTCGTTAAAATATAAGGCAAAGGGTAAGGCAATCGCTTTAGCCTTGCCATAGGTCCTAGTTGACTGCAATTTAGACGCTTCGTTAACGTTAATCGGGGATTAAAATGGCTTACCAGGGCGGAAGCGGAAGTGTTAACATGGGCCGGTGAAAGGAAGGCATCAGAGAAGACTTCCGCTAAACAAAGACTACCTGGCAGTAGGTAAAGTTGAAACAAGAGGGATGTTTTGACATACTGACGGACGTCTTGATTGAAAAGTGTTTTTTTATATGAAGCCCTTCTAAGTGTTTCATTTTGCAATTAGAGGGATTAGAGGATTGGTGCCTTCATAAGGCATCTTTTGTGAAATGAGCATTTTTCATTTATGTTAACTACTTTAGTCGTTATCATGGCGTCAACATAACTTGACACTTGATGTAAAATCACTGAGTTTACTGTGATTTGATACGTTTTAATGATCGCTGTACCGGAAGGTGTTTCAGCCCACTTTTCCAAAGTTATCTATTTAAGAATTATTTTAATACCGATATTGGATTTTCATTGTTGTTACGGGTTAGTACAACTGTACAGTGCGAACAAAAAAGCATTTAAAAGTTATTAATTTAATTAATCATAACCATTTCTTTGAAAACTTAAACCAGATATTTTTTCCAATAAGCCTGATGCTTGTCATAGGCAGCAATATAAAATAAAATAACTACAGTAGTTTGCATGTAAATGAAAGTAGGTGAAAAGTGCAGTAATCGTATTAAATATCGAAAAGTTGATATTAGGCATACTAAGAAATTAATTTGATTGTGTATGTTTACTAGCACAAGTTCGGAGTGCACTTTTTGTCATTACAAAGCACACGATTTCTGAATACGAAATAACTGAAAAACAACACGTAGAAAAGTTAATTTATTCTAGTCTCATAGCAATGATAGTCCAAAAATATGATAATTAAAACACGCGAGTGAATTGTTTACACGAAGTTTCAGCTAACGTTTACTTTTCACCCAATAACAGCAACAAAAAAACTAGTCCTTGACGAAATACTGCTAGTGTAAATATCTCTAATTGGAAATTCTCAGAGACAAATATGAAAACCTTTAAACCCGACAAAAGTTTATTTTGAAAATAATTTTACAAATAATCTGACTAAATTCGCGCAGTAGCCTACAATAAATCGAAACTTAACTTCACTGTATTCATAATTTCTCAAAATAAAATAATAACAATACTAAATTCAAATTTGCGGATGAAAATATTAATCTCATTTATTGTTCTTTTCGATTTTTTCAATTAATTTAATACATCAACACACGAAATTGTTCCGAAATGTTCTCCACTATGTTTGAAAACATTTATTTCAACTTTGTTGAAAAATGCAAACTAAACATATATAATTACTGAGAAACAACAGAGAATACTTATAAATTCAGAACTATTATCCGTTACCATTATTTTCCAATTTAAGGCATTTAAAAAAATACCACAAAAAAAAAAAAAAAAATCCACGATTTATTTCATGTCTCATGGGGAAATGCGAAGTCTAAAATAGGACCTCACATTCTTATTCAACATTTATTTTTGTTCAAATAAATAACGTGATTTGGACTATTTGTGCCACATGGGACAGGATGGATCTAGGTGTTATCCAATATTACAATATTGGGCTAGAGTGAAAAAAGTTGAAAATTTTTGATAAAGGTTTTATTGTGAACAACCCCTAACCAGGATATCTATCTCATTCATGCTAGTGTTTGGTATACAATTGTAGAGTTTTGGTCAGGTAAAACCCACGTGTAACAGCAGCCCCTGCATATCTGTACTATTTATTCGATAACATCCGTAAATAAAACGCAGGTCTATAGGGGGTTGTCCTTACGTCAACAAAGTCGATTATATTAGCGAAATGTCGCTAACTAAGATTTCCAGGGGATATATTTCTAATCCATTAGGGCAAGATGGAGCGAGTAAGAGTGCCAGTCCATAATCACTGTCACACGCAGTAAACTCAAGATAGCAACGGGTTATACAAAGAAATGAGTCATTACTTAACCAAACGTATGAGAGAAACGCTCGTTTCACGACCATTTCTTCCACTTTTAATGGGCTTCATAAAAGTATTTGCCATCGGAAATGTCACGCTTGCGAGAAGATCACTCTCGCCTCCATTATGGCCGAGGCTTAGCCGTGCAAATGTTCGCAGATTAAGCCAGCCTAGCTAATTGTGATTAAGAAACCGATGAAAATGAGAAAAACGGTTCATTAAACTCCAAATCGCATCGATACTTCTTGTATGAGAAAAAAAAATCCTCCCGAACATGGACGAGTGATAAGAATATTTACTGTCCTTTCCCCTGTCTTTCGTTCGGTGAGTTCACGTTCATGTTAATCACAAATTTGATTCTATAATATCAATTTTCATATCTGCAATACTTGGAACTTCCTGACCTGGCATTGCAAATGTTCCTTTCACACATTCCCATTGTTAGTCGCCAGAAGAAACCTTGTGGAACTTTGGAGAAATGGGAAGATGCTGAACTGATAATCAAACTAAACATCCCTACATGTGCTGGAAACATGGGCTTTTTCAACTATCCCCACACAAAGGCGGATCCAAAGAATTCCTACAAAAAATATTTCGAAAAAAAAAAACTTTGGTCATTGATGTTCCCTGAAATCTGAGAAAACTGTGCCACCAGAAGAATTTCTTTGAGGATTTGAAGGCCTAATTCATTAACTCAAGCTAATGTGTTTAAGACGTGTTCTACTTTAAAATTACTGCAAACTTTCGTGTAATTAAGCCAGGGTAATTAAGGTCGTAATTAGTTTTATGATATCATACTTTATGACATCACATGGAACGCTCGAGGAGCTTTCTTGTAAAAGCAACATGTGTTTTGGGAGTTTTTTTTCCGCTTTGATGGGTGGTCATAATGAGACAAAAAAAATTACAGTTGGTTTATTCACTATTTATCTTACGTTTATGGGCCATAAGTTTAAACGTATTTTAGGCGGATTAACACCAATTAATTTCGGAGCAGTATTTCAATTATGAACTTATTTGTTCTTCTTAGCTGTTACAGAATTACCGAACACCCTGTACATGAACTCTTGTGTGCTGGATAGGACCAAAGAAATCGCCACTGGCTAGTGTTTGAGAGCATTATTGTTCTCGCTAGTGTCATAAAAGTTTTTAATGAATTACTCTACGATTACGCCAGTCCGAAATGCCGAAATCGGCCTTGAAATTCGCCGTTTTCATCCTTTGAAAAAGGAAGTTAAAATTAATTGCCCTCCCTCCAACGCCCAGTTCTGCGTAATTTTATTGATTTATTGCTAATTAAAATCTATTTAGCCATTAATTATAACGAGTGCAGTATATGCAATAATTAACAGGTTTTAACAGTGCAGCTGCAATTGCGTGTGGGCAACTGTCCTTCAACCCAAATGTCAGCCTCTGTAAACTGGGCAATCATGGAACCAGAGCGAGATGGACTAATTACAAAGGTCTCACAGTAGATTGCAGTGCATAATTTCAGGAAATGTAGACACATGTATATTCGAGCATCGATCTACTTGCACACCGTATAGCTTATGAAAAATGTATTTTCTTGTGTTGCCATAAGCTTCGATATGTCAATATCAGCGCAATATATATTGTAGGTACATGCAGCGTTATGTGACCTACATGTATGTAATTAATAATCAGCAAAATTACTTATAAATACAGTAGTATTCCCAAAAACCTATCTATTGCTATGAAAAAACAATCCAAGAGTAACAGGATTTATAAAATATTTTTTCCAAAAACATTCAGAGACAATGTCGCACACTTATTTTCCCAGCAAAAAAATTATGATAGTCAGGAAGGTATTTAAGTTGTAGCAATAATCATAAAAAAACTAGATGCATATATTGCATCATTAAAGAAAACAAATTTCTGAATTTAAAACTACTAAAAGCAACTTACAACGTAGTACATGTATATTGTTGTCAAAAAGCTAAATTGCCAATAATTTATAACTGCTGTTTTTTATGGATTTCATGTAAATTACACTTTCCTTAAACATTTTTGAGACAAGCTTTGAACGAGGCAGTATATTCACACAAGGGGATGCCCGTATCTACGGGGGTTTAAGGTGGAAACCCAGGGGTCAAAACCGAACCCAAATTTGAAAATAAAACGTGCCGAAGGTGGCAGCTTTCCCCTCCTTCGAGTAAAAGTAATTTGCTAATAAATGTTGAATAAATCAAGTGGGTTTCAAAATTAATTTTGAAAATCTACACTGACGACGAAATTTAATCCCCCAATTAGAGGCTGTGGTTATGTACCCCTAAAGCGTGTGGCAAACTGCTTAGCCTCGACAATTGGGCGCAATTTAAATATCTTTATTGAACTGTATTTTATTTTTATGAAGACATTTGCAACTGAAGATGGTTTCTTACGATAAGAATTGAAAGAGTTATCATATTTCCTCCCAGGATACTCGAACGTCCAACTCAGATTTATATTCAAGTTTTAATTTTTATTACTCAGGTTTTAATATTTAGTCATTGATCAACAAGTTTCCCCTCCTTTTATTATTTTATTAATGGATTAAATGACCTTTGGATGCGCAATTTGTTGGCCAACTTGAGTGCTCTTAACTGAATTTCATTCCTACCCTCACTGAATACTTAAAACCAAATTAAGTTTTAATATTAATGACCTGAGAAATTTTGCGAACGGTTTTGCGATTTACCTTAACATTAACCTCGCATTTATATTAACCCACAACGTCATTAAGAGAGTTAAGGTTCATGACCCGGCTTGAATCTTTGTTAGCAATACGGCATTATTGACATTAACAAGACGTAGTTTTGATATGATTTATAACAGTTTGTTTAATATACTATCCCCAATACATGAATGCATGCCATTCTATATCACATGGATTTCAATTTGTTTTATTTTCGTATTTAAAATTCAAAACTATCATGACTTGAAAATACCATGTTTTCTTTTAATCACATTAAAATCCTAGAGAAACAACCATTTTAGTATTACTGATATATCACACAATATATATGTACCTTCCTTGTAGTAATAAACGAGCATTTGGCAAATCGATCAGTGACACCGTTAAACACAGCCATTAACACCTTCCTACCGCACTACGTTTTTTAATTGTTTAATCCGATTTTCATTCAATAATTTGCAGCTCGCTGTATTTTATGGTCAGACGCTTTGTGAACGCCATGAGGGAAAAGTGAACCTAGTTACCCCTTCAAATATTTAAAAGGATGATGATAGGTGGTTATCACCCAGACAAACTCACTTGACAATTGCCAGTGAAATTCCGGACGGCTATGGCAAATGGTTTCCAATAAAATTACGCGAAAAAAAGACCACCCACCCGACCTGTTTATAGCGGCCATAATATTATCGTACAGCCTATTTTTAATATAGCGGGCTATGACATCGTGGTAATTTTTTCAGGTAGTGACAATCCAGAAATGACCAGAAACGACTATTGAGATTTTATTAAATGATATTTTGTTAAAAAAAAAAATATGCGTAAACGCTAAAATTGCAATATAAAAAAATTATACAAATGGCAACACTATCGTAAAAAATGCAATTTAATTTCATTTAGAATTTACACGTTTTTCATTTTTGTGAAAATAATGCCAAATCTGTTTTCAACAAATGCATTCGTCCAATTAATGAAAATGCTGTTAAGATTTTTCAATAAAAAATTATAAAAATAGTAATCTTATTGCAAAAAATGCAATTTAACTACATTATTAATTACATGTTTTCATACCTAATGGTCTATTCCTCTAATATATGGTCAAAGCCACTCTTTAATTTGCGAAAGTAATTCAAGTTGAACAACCAGAAACTGCAATTAGTGCCAGTAATCTATTTTTGACACAATGTTTTATGGGACCTTATATTTTTATTTTCAGTGTTATAAGCATTGAATAAGGCTACATTCCTCTACTCAGCACTTGATAAAATTGCTTATAACGAATCTGGCATTTTCGGTCGTATTTCAATGCGAAACCCTGCTGCTTCGTTAATTATTAATCAGGTGGTGTATCTTCATAATAATTATTGTGCAAAAGTATCTCTGTTTTCTTTGTGTGCCATTGGTGCAACGAGGGAGACAATGCAACCGCAAGATAAACACGAAGTAGTTGTTTTGATAACATCGAGGTTGGTCCGATTGTGTTTGACACGAGCAAATTTTCAAAACTTTGTGCAAATTCAGGAATTTAATTAATTACGAGCTCGTATACTTCAATTTGGCTGGTTTTTCCACGCCGAGTCCTAGATTGGTGCCTGCTTGGACTTGCCTTCTGCTTGCGACTTGTGCTCATGTTCAAAATTGTGTTACTTAGGAGTCCTGGTCATCTTTGGGCAAAGGGTCCCCCTCTTTATCTCTCAAACTAAACAATTGTAAATTGTTCTCGCCTCGATGAGTTTATGTTGCCAAACAGTGAGATGTGGAATGTATAAACACATTCAAGGTTTTCGCTAGGCCCCAAAGTGAAATTACACGTCTGGGTACACAACACTTAATAGGGTTGTTGGCGGGAATGCCAGATAATCGAAAGCTCCCACAATGCATCAGGTCCCAGAGCCTCGTGGGGGTAGTTAGGGGGTGGCGCTTTCAGTGTCCCACAGTCCCTCGCAAAACTGCACTTTTACCGTACCAATAAATGCATTTGATAACAGAGTTCATGGCAATATTTCGAAAACATCACAAAAATTAAATCAAATAATTATTTGATGTGTTTTAATCATGCCGAAGTGTAAACATTGTCAGCAAATCATTGTTTGCATGAGGATGCCTAATTATTTTTTATTAAATTCTGGATCAATATGACCGCCATTAATGCAGAATCAACAGGGTTTTAACCGACATTAAACTCAACTTCCCTGACTTTCCAGGTCAGTGGGAACCCTGGTCAAATAAGGCGGGACACCCTGTATTCGCGGTCAAATGCTAAAGGGCGGATCCACCTCCGAGGCCCATAATTCAATTAAGAAACAAAAATGAACCCCTGGCTAGGGGTCGGCATGAAAAAAAAAGGCAAAAAAGGTGGGGTACGTCGGGGTCAACTAGGTGATAGACACGACAGAGGTCACACCCATTTTTGGCAACGATTAATGGTTTTCTTAAGTAACACTTGAGGCAGCCTGATCGCCTTTTGTTGACTAAGACAACCTTTTGGCCTTGTTAAAATAATAGTTTGGTCGAATGCAAAAAAAAAAAAAATAGTGCGGGCCAGTAAGGTGTATTAAAAGGGTCAAGAAAAGCCGATGAAATTGAAGCTAAGCCTAACAAGTTTTTAACTTTCTATTACCACTCATTATCCTCATTATAGTTTCGTTTCGAAGTTGGATTGACGGGAAAAAATTGGGCACTTCGGATCACGAACGAAGGGTATTGCATGATCAGAGGGATGAAGATTTCCAATTTAAAAAAAAAATTATACGCACAAAGTCTTCATTGTCATACCAGACTTGGAAAGATAATCAGAGTAATCATAATCAACCTGTATCAGTAATTGCCGGTATAATTTGAAGCCCGAAATTCGTGCGGATTTTTTCGCCTCTTCCCAAAAGTCTGGTTTTTTTTGGTAATACATAATTAGGTAGTACGAAAGCAATTGTTTACAAACAATCAACTGGGCATTACACTGCAGACACGACATTATAGTGGGCATTTGAGCGTTTGAATTGGTCAGAATGCAATTAGGTTGGCGTTAAAAATGCTTCAGCTCTTGAGAATATCGATCCAAAGTTAATCATCAAGAAAATTTAACTTGTTACAATTTTTCTTTCATCGATTTTCCAAATTTGTTTAAAAAAGAGATTTAACACACGTTTTCAACAAGTCATAACATTGCTACTAATGCATGCCAAATAATATACACAACTTTTTACATTTTAACGAGGCCTTACTCAAGTTAGCAACATACATGCATACAAGCAACCCATATATTAACCTAAATAATTTACTCACTTTAATATATTAATTTACACTACGAATGTCCTTAACATTAAAAAACATGGCATTGAAAATTAAAATAATCATCAATTTTACAGTTAACAGAAGCGTTGTCACATTGCATCGACCGTATATATTGCATAACATTAATTCGATCAAAATTATCAAAATGTAAACACCTTTTTAACAGAAAATTTGTAAGTCTTTAAATTCTTTCAAGTATTTGTTTCGTAAATGAACAAATCAACTTGGCATTAATATTATTTTCTAACAAAGCATATTTTTATATCCCGAACGTAATTCGAAACTTGTATGGAAATGATCACGTTTTCAACACTTTATTTCCATTGGGGGATTTCTGCACTTCGTATGCAAAACCATTAAAATTATATTGAACCGCAATTAAATGACCACCAATTTGTCTAAAGCTCGCATTTGTTGTTGTGCCTTTAGATATTAAGCTTTTATAATATGCATTACACGAGGTTAATTCGCCATATAGGATAGCAGTTTATGACTCAAGCACGAAATAAGACGAGGGGACTTGCCTTTTTTTTATTGGTTTTTTTTTTTTTTTCTTCCTCCCTCTACTTTCTTTGGACTTTATTTGATATGGGGATGCGAAGTAATGGCGAAGGGGAATTCAATAGCGGCGAAATGCAATAAGAAATATTCGGTATTAATATTAAATTTAAGAAAGTTCAATTGAACCCAACTTAATTGCTGCCACTAAATGCTTAAATATTATTTTCTCCCCCTAGGATTAATATTTTATGAAGGCCCGCATGGTCGTAAAATAACACGCATTTCTATTTTCCAGTATTAAACCTAGCATTTTAATTACAGGCTGTCTGTCCACAGGTTGGTACGAACTTAGATAGACGGTATTCATGTATTTAACATCGACAACGAACAATAACCAATAAATAGTTGAGCAAACAAATCATCTCCCAAAGCAGAATAATTTTCAGAAAACTGAATCAAAGGCTTAACTGTTTCTCCCCCTCCCACTGATCTTAAGATCCGTGAGCAACCTGCATGTTTTATCAGTAGCTAATATAAATCATCGCTGATCACCCAGACAGAGGCATGAAATGTACAGTGTTAAGTTTTTGAATGATTGTAGATTCATACAATTAAAACGTTCTGAGACTGAGACACCCTGTATATACATGTTTTCATTGTTGTTCACTGCAATCATAAGCCGTATTTTTTATTTATAATGTTTTCTTTATTTACGTTTAATATATTGCTCACATAAAATAAGTATATCGATTTTAATAATTCTTAGAATGCATTCTGAAGTTCCATAAAGTTTAAATAATGCACTGTCACGCTTAATTCCATTGGATATTTTAAGATATATCAATTCAGGGACACCTAAATAAAGGTTTTCAATGTTGATATGAACTTTTTATATTTAGACAGGAACAATATTCAGAAATGCATTTAGTAATTAATTAAACAAGTGATAATTTAAAATGCATTTTAAACGCATGTCTCAGTTTGAATGCATTTTTAAAACATATTGCCGATGAATTTTTTTTTGCAAATGGGTTTGGCACTAAGTAAGCACTAGGTAGAAGAAGAAGAAGAAGAAGAAGAAAAAGAACTAAGCACTAAGAGGGGATTCTTCTTCTGGCTGCAATTTTTAGTTTTAATTGATGAAAATATGGTAAATGAGATAAAATGATGTTAATTTGAAACTTATGTTAATTTGTTAATATGTTAGTTTGAAACTTATGTTAGTTTGAACTATAGTGGCTTATAGTGCAGCTACTATTGTTATAACTTTAAATCACTTACTACTCCCAGACATGCATTGTGTGATATGACGTCATATGCCCTTAAAGCGCACTGATCACTACCAGATCATTATTTATTCTTAACTGCCCTTTGCTTTAAATTCACTAAAAGTAGATACGGAAATTTCAATCAACATTTGATGATTAGACAAATTACACGATCATTACATTCATGACAATATAACATCTATTGTTAAAAAGCTAGCCTTAATGCGTACAATTTCAATTGATTTTCATATTCGTAAAGGCATAATCAGCCACCAGGTGCCGCTATACAGCAAGGACCCCAGCAATCATTTGTTGAAAATGGGCGATTAAAAATCGCGCCATTTTTCAAGGCATACTTAATATTTCGGATGCAGGCTAGGTTTTTTTCCCTTCCCCCTTTAGTTAATACACGAAAATGGTGAACAACATAGGTGCAAATAAAATTATTTTGTTTGTCCCCAGGCAAGCGGCTTTACGTGCATCAAATTTAATTATTAGCCTAGCTGATCAGTATACATTCCTGGAGAAAAATGCCACTCAAAAAATGTAGTAGGGAAGGGCGCAATAAAAATCAGCAACAAAATTACCGCCGCATAATGCACATATCAATAAAACATTCAAAAACTGACATATATGCAAATATGTGTTACTATTTTAAAAAAAATGTTGAAATACTAACAAGATGTTAGAACTACTTTAGAAACTTGATTATGTTCTAGTTAAATGAAGATGTTATTGCTACTATGTCTTTCCACACTTTTTGAAAAATAAAAAGTAAATTACTGGAAACCAAAATTACGTGAAATCTATACGACATTTGGTAATGTAAAATCAAAATACTCGATTTTCTATTACTGGCCTTTGGCGTATGTTGTTTGATGCATATTAAATTAGCCATTAATTTAACAACAAGTCTGTTTACATGTATTTTTACTGGTTTTCTAAGTCGTTAGACTTATAGGAACAACGTTATGTAAATTTAAAATCCAATGTATACGCTGGGTATTATAGGGTTTCATGAAATATTTTTGTTGCTTTAATGTGATGTCAAAAGATTGAATAATCCCAGGGCTAATTTCATTAATTTAAAATGATTCAATGACCTATAATGTTGAATCAACGACTCTTCATGTCTTTGATTAGTAACGTCAATGACACGTATACATGTTCCCAATTAGAAGAGCTGTATTAAAACATTTATCTAGCTTTAAAAAAATGAGTTAAAAATATAAATATGCTGTTGACATTAATTGTATGGCGCTACACTGAAGTTATCAATTTAAGAACATATTAGGTTTTTTTTGCTTTTCTAAAATAAACAACTGAAATTAAAAAGAACGTAAAAACCTAACATATGTTTCTAAGGTGATCAACAAAATGTTCCAATGCATTAGCATGCAATTCAACTTTTCACTCTGTTCAATTGCATGGTGAATTTGCTAGTAATAATTTTGCATTTTTTGGCACTTTTTGAATTTCAATTCCTCTAACTTAAAAGGCTAAACCCAACGTCAATGATCCCAACGCCAACATAATCACTTTTAAAATGACTAATGAGCAACAGACATCCTGATTCGAATTATATACAAGTTCTATAAAATCATGTTTTTTGCACTTCTCTTGTTAAATATGCTTATAATTCTTGCTTTTATTGAAAAAAATAACATGGGCTGATGGATAACAACCCCCTACCATATGTCATATCCCTGCTGCCAGTGGGATACTGAGTTGAACTAAATTCTATTGAATATAAATGTGGATTTTAAATTTCAGAAAACGATTAGCATAACGTTGAATTTCACCATTTCAGGTATTGACTTCAAAACAGCCAAAATGCAGCAAGTCTTTGAAGCACGCCGAAAACAAGCTTAAAACGTCAACGGCCTCCGTGTATTTCACACGCCCATCACCGACATGATTACACGTGTAGGAAGACTGAATTCGCAGCTCGAAAGTGGCGTATTACAAGCGTTAAACGAAACCAAAATTCATGTTTCTGGGGACTTTGTGTCAGAGCCAGAGAAAACCGTCTAAGCAACGGATTGGCAAGAAGAAGTGAAAGTGAATGGAGTTGCATGGCCTTGGAAATGGCTTAGTGAAACTCGGTCTATAAATAAGTCCATTTCGCCATTACTGCGAGGAAATGCAGTTTGGGAAGCAAAAAAAAAATTGGGCAGCAAGAGAAGAAGAAGCAGTAGGAAAAAAACCCATAAGAAAAGTGGTGTTGCGAGCGAATCACAAGGCCTGAACGGTTCGATCCAGTAAGACGTGAAGGTAAAGGGTCTTACATATGCATGGCAGTACGGGGAACTCCAACAGGAGCCCCAGTCGCAAGACGACCTAGGAAGAAGCTGCCATTGGTCGTTGCCATTCGGCCATGTTGGCAGAAGCAGCCACCGAGCAAAGACGGATTCAGAGTGGACATCAAAACGAACAAAAACCAAGCAGGATTCTGTGTCCAAGAGTCAGGAAGGATACGATAACCAAAGCCCATTTGGATATGCTTTTATGTTTCTTAAAACTTGCTTCGATGCCTTGGATATGCCCTCGAAAATTATTTAAGATGCCAACGGATTTGCTGGTGTGAAGAGAAGAGCAGCTGACTTTTCTCATCCTCCAAAAAGGTGGCAGAGTCTGCGACAGAGGTAGGTGTGGCAGGGCTTACCACTGCGCAGGGGGTGACCATGCAGAAATCAGATGAAAATATTAAGATATCTGGCTGTAATGTCGCTGGGAAAAAAAAATCTGCATGCGTTATGGATTCGTCCGTGGCTTAGTTCCAGTGTGTGAAAAAGAAATTGTAGTCTAGTGGAATTAATCCAATTTTGGTTGGGGGGAGCTGGAGGAACACAGGATGGAAGGAGGGGGAGCCAAAACAGGCCAGAAATTTAGGCATAACCGGTCGCAGTGGCCGATTCGCCATCAAAAAATGCAGGACTAGGCTGAGGAAGCCATATTACTGAGCGAGGAGTTGTTTTTGCGGCCAAATGGAGAGAAAAATCGATTTTTCTGGCAGATTCAGTGCTTTGAAAGCCCGCCTGGGCCTCCGTAAGATCTGGGGGCGGGCCAATGACGCTGAGCGACGTGGAAAAAATACGGAGTCTGACAGAGGTCGCGATCTGAAGACCCCATTGAAATTAACTTTTTTCAAATTTTACATTTGCATTTCTGGCTAGTTTCAAAACTCCTAAACTGGCTCAGGTAAGAAAATATTTTATTCAAAATATTCAGTGAAGTTTTGTGAAAAAATTATAGTAATTGGAATTCAGTTCAAAATTTGAATAAGCAATGATAGTGGTGACCGTTATTGCTAAATGTATTCTTCCTCAATTTTTTTTTGGTATTTGAAATCTTTTTTAAACCGGCCATAGATAAGGGGTAAAAAGTAATGTATTCACAATAACCAGTAATTATTTTTTATTGTGGAAAAATTATAGCAATTTCAATTTAGTTCAAAATTTAAATAAGCAATATGAGTTTGTAACCGATAATTAGGGTAAATGGCATTCACCCCCTAATACATGTAACATGATTTTCATTTACTAAATATTGGATACTGTGAACTAAGTTTCATTGAGTTATTTTTTTAAATTATAAACATTGGAAAGCTTTTCAAAATTTAAATTACCACTAATGATAGCGATTACAATTTTATTTACAGCAGGGTTCAGTCCAACTCAGTATTAAGACCATCCTTCGGAAGAGAAAATTCATTTGTAATTGCGAATTCTGTATCATCACTAATGTACGATGCCACGTGCGTAGTCCTTAAAAATACAACTTAAAATTAAGTCAGTGTCAAAATATTTCCTGTAGCACTATGATGTTGATTTTGGTCGGCTTCACTAGCAGTACTTTTAGGAAACATTAAAACAATGCGTCCATTTATTTAGTCACACATTAACATTGCATTCGCTACTAATCCAGAGAAACGTTCTGCAAAAGGTAATGAAAAATAATGTCCACAACAATTAGAAAAATACAGGAAAGCACAACAATGTAGCACGAAGTGCTGAACTTGAAACCTCCCTAACTTGAACAAGATTACTTGTGCCAGAAATCTCATTTAGTCTAAAGGAGACATTTCCATGTCATTGTTTCTGAAATTCAGAGGTGAAGTTGAAACGGTTTCGTGTACGGTACGTGCTCGGACACCCGCTCCTGACAGTGACCGGACACGATGCGGTCAAGGGGGTAGCAGCGGAGGGTCACCTGGGCGAGGAATTTTCGGACGTTATTTTCGACTGGCCCCCGGCCAAACTGACCGGATTTTTTCGGCCGCTCGACCAGTGAGGACAACAATACCAGACGTAGTCTAGTGCCATTATCATTAGGCTTACCATTTAGATAAAAAAGCAGTAAAAAACGAGTCGAAAGTGACGTAGGAGGAGGAGGAGGAGAACAGTTTTAAGAAGAAAAAAAGGCATAAAAAAGGCAGGCAAAAGGCGCTTATGGGCGAGGCGGAATGACAACTATACCTTCATTCCTACAAAACAGCAGGAAACAATGAGGATTTCCCATGCAATGCTTCTTGTTAGACCTAAAATATATCCAGCCCTGACCTCCTCCCCCCCACCCTCCTTTTCTTCTCAAAAAACTGTTTTTGTTTTTACGCTTGGAGCAAGCGAGCATAATGTTCAACAGTTTTAACAAAGAAGTGCTCATTTGACCAGCGCCGCATGGGGGCAGTGCGGTCGTTTGGGGCGACGAACACCATTGGCTGCTAAAAGGAATTTTTAAAAATCAATCGAGTCTATAAATTCACGACTGAGAGACGTACGAGGAATTTCAAAAAATTAATTAGCAATACACGTGGCGTATTCGTCAAGGGGGAATTCCCAATTCGTCATCCGTGGTGGTCTCTTCAGGGCCTTCAAGGGATAATCACGCTTTATTGCTCTCCGTATTGCATTTGTTTTTTCAAAAAATATTTGTACTGTTCATATCACGGAACAGGTGTTGACTGTGACGGAATATAAAAGTCAATTTTGAATTATAAATCGTGCATTCCTAAAATACTTCTTAAAGGCCCTCTTAAGGGAAGTGTCATTTAATGATATTCTAAAATAACATAAGCTGAAGTGAATTTCAAACGGTAAATTTGTTAATTAATGCATTAAAATGTATGCATTAAGTACTTCGTGACTTTTCTTATGTAGGGTTGGACAAAATGGTGAAAATATTTATTACAAATAGACAAGTCTTTCCTTCTTTTGTAAACTACAATACATCCACAATCCTTCTTGGAATGGATTCTTTAAAAAATTGTGAATAATCTAATAACGGGATTTTATAATTTATAAGGTTCCCATCTATAATTAAATTCAACATCTATGACTTTATCAAAAATATTTACAGAATAAAATAGAAACAAAATTTAACAATTACTGATATTTTCATTTAATATTTCAAAAGCTTCCAATTTTTGGAAAATAGTTGAAAAAAGGTGTGTTTTGGTAATTCCCTATAATTGCGTAAGTGTGACTAGATACGCCCTCTTTTGGGCAGTATCATAAACAATCGTTTGATATTATGACAATTTAAAACTGGCATTTTAATTCATGAGAAATTCCCCGACTTTCGCATGAACATTATTAAGTTTCCCTTACTTTTCCAGGTTGCTCCTACTTCCCTGAGAATTCCAGGTTTTTCAAGTCAGTGGGAACCCTGATTAATGTAAAAGCTAAACTGGATATACAGCACATGCTCTTAATATTATTGAGATGCATTAGTTCTAATGAGCAATAATTGATTATTACAAGTTAATACAATTGCTTATTTATATTTAAGCAATCCATATGCAAGACCCAAGGACATGTATTTGTAATATTTTTAATACTTTTATACAACCCCTGACCAAATCCCATAAAGATCAGATAAATTCAAAGAAATTCGGTCTTCAGCATTTTAGCACGCCTGGACGCCTAACACGCCTGGCGAAACTGACCACTGTCCAGCGCAGCACCGGACATTAGGCTGGTGATAGAGCTCGCAATTCCAAACACAAACGACTGTTCCTGATGAAGCTGCAAAGCGTTTAATTGGAATCTTAATTAGTTAAGCTGAATTAACGAAACGGGTGATGGTCAGTGCGTTTAATGTCCGTAATCCTGAGTTTAAGAAGAAAGAAAAAAAAGGGCTAAGGGGAAAGTAAAAAACAACCAACCATATAAACCTAAAGAAACGAATATAAGGCTAATACACGTGTTAATGGAGTAAAAACAATGAAGGCTGGCCAGTGGTCAGACGAGCGAAAGTGGCGCAGAATGGAGAAGAGAGGGAAAAAAAGGCCTGGAAATTACGGGATTAAAAACGAATCCTAATTACCAGGGCCGGCATTTAACTATGACAAGACCAAATTACCGAGCGATCAATTAAGTCCAGCGCCATGAACGCATTCAATGAATCTAATTGAGACCAACAAACTGGACGCGCTAAAGCAATTTGCGAATGTCTGACAGTTACAAAACACACACACTGACCACCAAAAAACAAAGCATTTTTACGCGGATTGCTTTGCTTGCAAACAATGGCCTCGCGCTAGATTAATGGGGAGAAAAGCCGATTGCACCAAGCTCCCAGTTAAAGCTAATCGCCGATCTCTTGGGCATTGATTAGCAACTCTAGAAATGTAAAAAGACATCTGGCGTTTGATCAATGTCTATAAAAAAAGGACTAGCTGAAGATGCATACTTTTCAAGATTTCTACTTTAACAATACATTAATGGAACAATTAAGTAATAATCAGATGTAACGTATGCCTACATATTGCTAGTAGCAGATTGTGAAGCTCCTCTAATGGGTCATCCATGAAGGCCTGCCCATAGGTAAGAGGGAAGAAGGGGTCTTACAAAAGTCAATAATGGATTTTACACTCAAAAAAAAAAAATAAGGGTGATCTGGAGGACATTTATAGGTGTTATAACTTGTCGCAATGACAGCACCTTTTTTGGTGCTCATAAGCACATATACAGGATAAGGTGCTAACCAACACCTTTAATTAAACACCAAATAAGATACTTATAAACCCATAATAAGGTCCTGCTATGGAGGTACTGATAAACACCAAAAAAGGTGTTATTACAAAGGTTCTTACCAGATCCTTAAGGTTTCACTCAATGCCTTATTTTAAATTTTAGGTTTAAAAAGTTATCATAGGCAAAAGCGGTTTTAAAAATAAAATGAAGAAATAAAAAATAAAGGTCCCCGTCCACGACGGGGGTAGGAGGTGAATATGCTTGAAATGAACATGCCTGTGGTCCCTATACTCAAAAATCCCTATACTCGGCACCGAGGTGTCGATTTCATAACATTTTGGCAATTAAAATCTGACAGATTTGGATGCATTGGAAACAAAACAAAGCCATGCTAGATCATTGAAGCTACACACGTTTATTCAAATTAAAACCAGAAAAAACTACGACAGAATCTATGACGCAAAATTATGAGTGCAAAATTTGGGAGACACCTTCTGGATACAACGTTCCTGGAACATTTTTCGACTCATTTCTAGCTGCGAATCTGTGGTGTCGAAAGTATTGATCAGTTTGCAGTTTTCGTTATTATACTCCCCACAATTTGTCCACACCATGTAAGACAACTTCTGCCGAATTGGACAGATCTGCCAGCATATAATCCCCACCTTAAGTGAAATTGGTGGGTGGCCAAAACCCTTGAAATTTCAGCAGAGGAGAGCCCGGACATGAGCGGATGCTTTCGCGGCAGATGGTGTCTGCAGAGGCCGTCAGAAAAGCAGTCAAAGCCCGGGAAAGGCCATCAATGGATCCGCGTGTCGGAGCCTCGAGCTTCGATCCATACTGAAGCCGTGGATGGCTTTCATCCCCCCACCACCTCACCAGCAGCCTACTTTCTACCCCCAAACCACACAATAGCTAAGTCAGTCTGGGCACTCCGACGGCAAAAGAGACGTAAGCAGAGTCAGTGTAGCGCTTGCTTGCCTTGGGAATCCAAAGGATCCTCACGTTAGAATCTCACGAAAAACCGTTCAAATTTCGGATTTACAGGAGTTTCA